>JAJOOE010006321.1:0-50633 GCA_036250405.1 Solanum raphanifolium | reverse complement strand
AATTAGTTATTTTATAAGAGCTTATGAGAAATTTAATTCATAATATTCATATGGTGTGTCTAACCATGTAATTAGTTATTTTATAAGAGCTTATGAGAAATTTAATTCATAATATTCATATGGTGTGTCTAACCATGTAATTAGTTATTTTATAAGAGCTTATGAGAAATTTAATTCATAATATTCATATGGTGTGTCTAACCATGTAATTAGTTATTTTATAAGAGCTTATGAGAAATTTAATTCATAATATTCATATGGTGTGTCTAACCATGTAATTAGTTATTTTATAAGAGCTTATGAGAAATTTAATTCATAATATTCATATGGTGTGTCTAACCATGTAATTAGTTATTTTATAAGAGCTTATGAGAAATTTAATTCATAATATTCATATGGTGTGTCTAACCATGTAATTAGTTATTTTATAAGAGCTTATGAGAAATTTAATTCATAATATTCATATGGTGTGTCTAACCATGTAATTAGTTATTTTATAAGAGCTTATGAGAAATTTAATTCATAATATTCATATGGTGTGTCTAACCATGTAATTAGTTATTTTATAAGAGCTTATGAGAAATTTAATTCATAATATTCATATGGTGTGTCTAACCATGTAATTAGTTATTTTATAAGAGCTTATGAGAAATTTAATTCATAATATTCATATGGTGTGTCTAACCATGTAATTAGTTATTTTATAAGAGCTTATGAGAAATTTAATTCATAATATTCATATGGTGTGTCTTTTTGCATATCAATTATTCTTAAGACTCGTATAGAATAAGTATTTGAGTTGAATACTTCTATTAAACAAATGTTATCTACTTAACACTCATGTATAGCAATCCATAAAAATGATACTAGAGTTTTTTATTTATTTATTTTAAGTACTTTTAAATCAAAATAGCTTTTATGTTTTATATAATGGTTGGTTTAACCAAAAAAAAGTCCTTTATAATGGTTGTGATTACAGTAAGATAAAAATTTAGATATTTTCTACTTTTTTTTTTTTTAGATCAAATGAGTTTCTATGTTTTTTTGGATTACAAATGTAACATTTGATGATTTTTACGATAATTAATATTTTTTTAGAATTGTAAGTTATTTTTATTCAACTTTATTGAAGTTAATATTGTTGAGTTTTAAAGGTGTGAACATGAAATGAAGGGTTGTGACTCTCCTGAAGAGTTATGACTATGCCGAAGGGTTGTGACCTTGAGAGTAGAGTTACAGGAAAAGCCGTCTGATGGAAAACAACTTTCACGTTCGGTTCAGAGAGCACTTTTTTCGTTGAGAATTCCTCGTTCCCTTTCATGTGAATTCCCCAGCGGCGAATTTCAAACTTGTGGGGCCTTATCTATTCCATCTCTCAAGCCCCGAAGAAAACCCCCTACCCTTCGGACTTCATATATCTTTTGACTCTATATATGTGAGCACCTGATATCTATGAGGGTTCACCCACCCCGGTTACAACATTCCTTTCTATTGCGCCTAAAATCTCTATTTCTGCTAATATTTCACATGTTTCTATTTATGGTTCTTATGGAGCTACATTGCAACAAATCTTCTTTTTCTGCAGCATTGCTTCTATGATCTTAGGAGCACTGGCCGCCATGGCCCAAACGAAAGTAAAAAGACTTCTAGCTCATAGTTCAATTGGACATGTAGGTTATATTCGTACTGGTTTCTCATGTGGAGGGTTGTGACCGTTTGAAAGGTTATGCCTTTTCCAAAGTGTTGTGACCTTTCTAAAAGGTTGTCTTCTTTTCAAAGGGTTGTGACCTTTATCCTTTGTTGGTTATAAATAGAAAGGTTTTCTCTCATTTTTCTGTATCGAATTCTTCCCTTCTTTTGCATACATTTCTTACAAAAAAAAATTGATCGATTGTGTTTGTGTGTGTGATTCGTTGCTGTCATTTTGTGTTCGTTGAAATTATCGAAGTTTGAGGTACCACTACTTCTTTAATGGTTAATCCGTTTTATCTTGGGAGGAATTAATCTGCAACCTCGGGTACTTGAGGGGATTAAATTTTTTAAGGACACACAGTGGGTTCTGTGGACTCGGATAGTTCTTTGTGTTTTTCTTTTCATCTTTTATTATTTCTGGTGTGCTAATCTGAATACATGAGTTAACAAGCTTAAGAAATTTAATGTTGGTATTTTTTGTGGTAAGGAAATTACTTCTATTTTCTGTGTTCTTTTTATTGGGAAAGAAAAAGAAGAAAAAGAGAATTATTTTATCATATGATAAAAGAGATTTGTGATGAATTAGTACTACTTTAATATGTTCGAGTATATTTTTTGTAGTAAGTTTTCCTTGGATTGGTAAGATTATTTTTATTTTCTTCCTAAGTGCATTCAAACATTGCGCCCCTTCACTTTTCTTTTCAATGAGAAAAGTTATTTTGTGTATAAAGGCTAAGATGAGCACTTTAATTTTTTCCCTATATTCTTGGTTTTATATAACTATGAGAAGAAGTAAATGAACAAATGTTGTCTCCTAACAATAGTTGAACATGAGTTTAGTTTCTTGTTGAAATTAAATGTCTTCTTGAGGAAAATAGGAACATGATGGAAACTGAGAAAAGGAAAAAAAATTAGTAAGAAAAGTAACTTGCATGGAATTATTGGTGACAGATAGAATATGATTCAATGAGAGTAAAAATCAGGTTCTATCTTTATTTCCCTTGATTATTATTTTCTTTTTCTATCCTTTATAAGTTATGAAATTTATTTCATAATGTTAGGATAGATGGTTATTATGTGATGATCTCAAAATATATCTTTATTATTATTAATATGTATTATGTTTAGAGGAGGAAAAATAAAACTTTTGTAGTTTTCTACTCCATGTGAAATTTGATTGTGTTTGACTTTTGGAGATTTGTTTTTTTTTACTCCTTTGGTTTGAAGAATATAAGAACTTCACGAACAAATCAGATTGTGCATTGGTTTGAAGAATATAGAAACTTCACCAATTTGTTAAATACTCTGTTTGAATGAATATTCTGACTTGAAGAGTACAAAATCTTCGTCAGGAATATTAAGGCTAAATGATTGAAAAAGATAAAATCTTCATCGTTAGCTCTAAACAATGTTGTATTTGAGGTTTCTGGAGATTAAAACCTTTTTGATTTACTACTCTGTCTGAATGTGAAACTGATTCGAAGAATATTAAAACTTCATCATAATTCAAGGTTCATTCGGTTAACGATTAGAAGAATATAAAAACTTGATATTGTGGACGTTGAGTCTCTCTTTACTAGTATATGATATGACTAGTATAAAACCACAAAATTATATTACTCGTTCAAAAGAATTGTATTCTTTGATGAAAATGTTTCACTTAAAATATTGTGATTTTTCATGAAAAGATATGTCTATTAATTTTTTTTTTGTATAGACATGAACATTGGTGAAACGTGATCTGCTATGTTTGTGTTGTAAAACAAACATTTGGGTCATATTGCCCTTATTGGACCGATGAGACTATGATTATGGGTAATTCTATAACAAATTGAATGTTATGGAAAGGTCCTTTTGAAAACGACATATGGCAAGGTGTTGATTCTAAAACAATGTCTGTATTTGAGAAAGTTATAAAAAGTAAAGAACAAAATATTTGTGGGAAAAGGTTACCTCACAGAAGGTATTTTTAAACTTAGTATTTCTGTTTGTTCTTACTTGTTTGAATCAAATTGTTTGTGACATAAATGCTTGGGACATGTCAATTACAAAACCTTGCAAAAACTGATCAACTTAGAAGTTTTGCCTAACTTCTAGTGCAATAAATCAAAATGTCAAGTATGTGTTGTTGAAATGAAGTTTAATACCTTAGAATTGATTTACACTGACATTTGTGATATGAAGTCAACACCATCTCGTGGTGGGAAAAAGTGTTTCATAAATTTTATTGACAATTGCACTAGATATTGTTATGTTTATTTGCTGAATGGTAAGGATGAAGCAATAGAACATATTGACAATATAAAACTGAAGTTGAAAATCAGTTGGATAAAAAGATTATCATGATTAGAAGTGGTAGATGTGGAGAATATGAATCTTCTTTTGCAGAAATATATCTGGAAAGTGGAATCATCCATCAAATTACTGCACATTCTCACCTCAATCTAATGAAATTGTTGACAGAAAAAAACCGAACTTTGAAGGAAATGTTGAATGTCCTATTTATAAGTTCAGGTTTACCACAAAATTTGTGGGGGGTGCTATCATTATAGCAAAAGAGAACAACAAAATATTTGTCTGTTCAGAAAGAGAGAAACAAAAAGTTTTGTTTGTTAGTAAAGGGAGTAACAAATTAAAAAAAAAACAAACTTTTGTTTGTTAAGAAAGGGAGCAACATAAAGTTGTGTTTGTTCAGGCTTTGTTGTATCCTGATAGAGAATTGTTTGTCGTTCCTTAAAGTTTATACAAGCAATAACTCTTGTAAGATAGTGATCAAACAATTTCCAATACAGTCTATTTCATATGAGAAATGGAAATGAGGGAACTATTCCCAAATGGGTCAAAATAGGACCTAAGACTTTGGATTGTATGTTCATTGGATATGCTACAAATAGTAAAGCATGTCGATTTATGGTTCATAAGTCTGAACCGTAGGATAGTCAAGTGAAGGGTCTAAACGAGCTTGGAAAGAACCAAAGGAGAATGTACTTAATAAAGAGATTCAGAGGCGTAGTAAATGTCAATGGACAAATTACTTCCTATGAGTTTGATTTTGTAACATTTCTTCTTGAAAATGGTCTCATATATTCTAAAAGTTATGTCCTTTGTGGACTCATTCTCTTTGAGAAAAGGCTATCAATAGTAAGATAGATTCAATCTCGAGCAACTATACTTGAGAGTTGGTTGATCTTCCTCCAGGAAATAAACTTTTGGGTTCAAAGTGGATCTACAAAAGGAAAAGAAAGTTGATGAAACTATTGACAAATACAAAGACAGACTTGTTGTCATAAACTTTAGACAATAAGAAAGCCTTGTTTGACAGATAATAGCACTAACTAGGATTACATCAATTCAGATGTTAATTGCGCTAGTTGCGGAATATGGCCTTCAAATTCGTCAAAATGGATGCGAAAACATTTTTTTAAAATGGAAAATTGGAGGAAGAAATTTACATGGAACAATCCAAGGGCTTTGTGGTTCTATATTCACACACAATGGTTCAACAATTTATAGCTCCGGTATCAAAAACAACTCTCACACTCAAAAAGATGAACACATGCATGATTTCACCCATATGTTTGCCCTTATTTTCCAGCCAACATTTGTTTCAGCTCACTCAAGATCAAAAAGGTCTTTTCAAGGCTTGTAATGGGGCTGAGTGTAAATGTATGGTCATTTAGGCTCAGTGGTTGTTATCCTCATGAAATGTGGTGTGAACAACTTTCCTTCCTTTTCTTCAGCATTTTCATTCATGCTCAAATTTCATCCCAATATTCACTTCTCATGAACTACCGGACACCCCATTTATTTTGCAATTTTCACAACTTTATTTCACACTTTTTCATTCTTTTTTTTTCTTCTTCTCTTTTTCTCATTTTTTTGTATGGAGGGGTTCTATCATTTTCAAAATCAAGAGTCAAGGAGGATTTCATTGCACTTCTTGATTTACCTTCTCTTTTCACCACACCCCCAACTTAGGCTTTTGGCCTAAGTTGGCTATTCAAATAAACCACGATTCATGAGGATTATGGGTGAATGGATAAAGAGATGTCTCATTTGCTCAAGTTTCTTCCAAGAAAAAGGGCAAGGCTCAAAGGGGTTCAACATAATTCACACACTCACAAGGTTGGCCACAAAAGAGGTATATTGTCAAATTGTTTCACTCTTCAAAATTGTTGCCTAAGATCATTTCAAGAGCTTGCATCACTTAGTCAACCGGACCAACGGGGCAAATTCTAGGTGTCATCACACAATGTTCATGGTAAGAGATCATCACACAAGGCATTGACACCAATATCAAACAAAATTCCACACTTTCGCTAGTATGCATGTTCATCACAAGAGATTCAATTCAATAGTTGGCTAGTCACAACGAGATGCAAGAAGTTCACATATTGCCTATGCAACTTCATTTTGCCTCATCGTAGCCACACATTCATGTTTGTTCGATTGAGAGCACTATTCAAGTCATCGGTATTGATCATAATCGATACTCAAATTTGCACAAGAACAGCCACATTCAAACACAATCAAAAAAAAATTTGCAAATTTTTTTGAAGGGTCTGGAAACCATTTGCAATTAAAATAAGGAGCCATAAGCTTAAGCATCCACAAAACAGTATCAAAAACATCAATTTCAGCACAAAACCCAATATATGAACAAAATTCATAATCACAAGAGGTAGGTATGGAAATACCTCACCTTACCACAAATAAAAAAACATTTGTCCTCAAATGCAATAAAAACAAAATATCCAAAAAGTAAATAAAGATGACAGAGAGGGAGGTAAAGAGAAGTCCTGTCTATGCAATCGCTCCGTCTGTCGGGGCATTAGTGCCCGGTGTAGCATTAACACTGCTAACTGTACTTGGGTCAGCCAAGGGTGTGTCTGCCAAAGAAGTTTGCACAACTAAATCTACCATGGCCTCTTCAGTCTCCGTAAGGCACTCGTAAGAAACCTCCTCAGCAACCCCAAGCATCTTCTCATCCGTCTCAGCCTCAAACTCAGGATCAACTACCTCCTCATCTCGAACATAATCTCTGGTGGTAACCAAAGGCATCTCTGGATCAACTGGCACATCTGGGCTCTCTACTGTCCCGAAAATCATCGACATGTCGGTGGACTTCAGCTGGTCCACATCTCTCATCAGCTCAGCAACAGCGGCCTTTAAGGCCGTCACCTCTTCTATAGCTCCTTGTCCATGCTTACACACCGCTATCCTTGCCACAAGGGCATCAATAGTAGAACTCAGAGGTATCACATCATCGGCGAGGGCCCTCTTAATCATGCCAGGAATGGAGGCCTCAAGTATGGAGGCACATCTATCCGCATAATGAGCTAGCTGCCCCATTCGTAATAATGCAACATAAGTAAGTGGAGGTCGAGCAGCAGCAGTACCAGGTCTCGAGGTCAAAGCAGTAGTGGAGGAACTGGGAGCAATAAAAAGGGAAGCACTAGAATTACCTGAAGTCCCAGGGGCCGGAGTAGGCAATGCTGCCTCTGCAGGTAGTGTCTGAACATCAAGAATCGGGGAAGAGTCCACCGGGGCTGCCTTCTTCTTCTCGGCCTCATCCTTTAAGTACTCCACCTCAATCCTCCGAATGTCGTTAGAAGATGTGGGAAACCCTTCCACATCCTTCTTCTCATCTCTCGGCACCCGAGCTTGTCTACATAACTCGGTGATCAACACTGAAAAAGAGAGGAAAATTTGGTGATGCTTGGCTCTCATAAGCATTTCCTGTGCAATGATCATCCCCAAATTTAACCTCGTCCTATCAATGATGCAATCAAGACAGGCTGATTTGGCATGACGGAGAATCGACTCGTTCTGGGATGGCATGAGAGTACTGCTGATGAAGCCAAATCAGAATCTTACTGCTATGTTGAGATCTTTCTTCTCAATGGGTGTTCCAACCTTAAGCCACTTTGGAGTACCGTTTGATATCAGAAGGGCCAACCACTTTTTCAGATTTTCCAGCGGTTTCGTTCTGATCATGTCTAGGATGTCATCTTCAATATGTACCGAACACTCCAAGACTACATTGATATCATCGCTATCACACTTCACCTTTTTACCCCTGACAACCACATAGTCAACCGGCTTGAATTTGGCTGCCAGCTTCTTCCCTTGTGGCACCAGGGCTCCGTAGGAAATGTAGAATTCTCTGACCCAACTTAGAATGTACTGGCCATGAGGCTTGGTGAATAGCTGGAATTTGTGCGACCTCAGGCAGCTTATGATTTCTGGATACCTGTCTATGATGCCATCAGTCGACAGTTGCTTTTCCTCTATAATGGTCTTCAGCCCCTTAGTCTTCAATATGTTCATAGATTGTGGGGGAGGACCCTGAACCGGTGGTGCTAGGACTACAGCCTGTGCGGGAGCAAAATGAGTAGTGGTGGCCTGGGGGGCCCTGATCCTCGACGGATCATTCAACCTCTTGGAGCGCAACTCTACTCTCTGGGCTATCTGGAGTTCATCTTCAGGCTCAGAAGTGGTAACCTGATGGTCCTGGTGCTCACCCTCACTCTCAGAAGTAGTGAGGTGGGTGGCATAGATCCCGTCACTGTCGGAGCTGGCCTCCGATGACGCAAGTGCAGGAGCTTTTCCTTTTCCTTTTCCCTTCCCACCTGTGGTAGGAAGTTTGTCTACTATTGCTCGAGATGCAGTTGCATCCTCATTCAGTGTGACTCCCTTACCCCTCTTGTGGGGCGGCATGTCTCTACCAACCATTTTTGGTCTAGCCATGTCTGCAAAAACATCAAAAAGAGTTAGGAATAGTTTAAGAAAAATTGCAGAAAATAATTATAGACAGACTTGCCGAACCGATCGACGAGTCGCCGAATCTCTTTGGGGAGTAAGATCTGGCTCACTGAAATGATTGGCTCAAAATTTCTCAGAAAAATTTGTATGTCGGCGATGGGAAGGGCCTTTCGGTGAATCACCGACAACATTCGGTGAGCAGGGACTAGTCCGCCGAAAGTTATAGTGAATTTTAAGGGTTAGGGGCGTAGAAATGGCGATCAAGAAGAACTTTCGCCGAGTGCACTCGGCGAACTCAGGCTTCTCACCGAAAGTTATAGAACCCACACTCAATTTTAGCAAGAAATTAAAGGCAATCTTAGGGGATTCGGTGAACCGCCGAGTGGTTTGGCGAGCTCCACCCAGCTCGCCAAACTGCCCTACGTGCCTACTTTCAACCCCATTTTCCAAATTCAACCCCGCAGCCCCCAAAAACAAAATCAAAACATGCACACCTTCAATTAAACTGAGACCCATTACACCCATGCCCATGGGATACTTAGACTTCTCCCGGTTTGGCCAACTTTGGCCATTTGATGACTTTATCCCTTAGGAATGACGTCAAACGCTCCATCATTAGGAAAAATATGCTATTTAGCACAAATGCGGGTTACTTAGACTTCACCCGACTAGACACAACAACAAATTAGCACAACCCAATAAGATTTTGATCAACTTTAAGCATGAAAAATAGGAAGTCAACCATTACGACAATTTAGGCATGATATTCAAATTAAAACAAGCACACAATTATAGATTAGAGAGGCCCATCACACAACACTAAGATAAGAACAATTGCAAATGAGTCAAAATTGCTAAATATAAGTTCGGGGTTCAGAAAACCAATATTTAGTGCCGAATACGAGATTTGAAAAGCTAGGCGGTAAAGAATCCAACTCCGAACACACAATCAACGACTAATACGTGATAAAAACACAAGAATATAGGAAAATATAGTGCAGGTATGAGTTTGAGAAGTGGAAAAGTGAGGGATGTGAAAGATTTTGAACTTTTGGCCTTTAAAATCGTCCAGTTCTCGCCCATTCGACGACATTAGTTTTGCTCGCCGACCCACTTGGCGACACACCAAATGGGAACTTACCTTGCCGAGTTTTACAAGACCTCTAGTTAAACTGGAGGTCCAAATGATGGACAAAGTCACGATCGACGACCTATTCGGAGACACGCCAATTTTCTCCTGGGCTCGCCGAGTTTTATAGACTGACCTTGGAAATTCTTGAGTCCAACGGCGGTCGAAGTTGGGTTCACCAACCTCTTCGATGAGCCACCGACTGGATAATTAGGTCGCTAATTGCCACTTTTCAAACACATTCCACTTTTTAACCTGAACAATCAACATACCATTATTTCAAAATAAAAAAAGAAAGCAAATAAGGACTTGGGTTGCCTCCCAAGCAGCGCCTTAGTTAATGTCGTGGCATGACGCAAGTCCTCACTCAAACTTTATTCTTGTGGTTGGCCATAGTATCACTAGGTAACCCCCCTTGTTGTCTCGGGTTTAAATGAGACGAAATCTGACCCATTTGGGTCTCCAATTGTTTGATAGAGACGAAGTGAGAAATTACCATATGGCTAAGGGTTAATACATCTTCCTTCATTTCTTTCAAATTTTTATCAAACCCTTCAACCTTGTTGAGAATACGAGAAAGCATATCTTTAGACCGACCACCCTCAAAATACTTTCCCCTTTGGCGCTCGTGGGGAGGAAACATATCTATCCTTCTCCCTGTCTCTCTCTTTCCAAGTAGGGTTATGATCCCTCCGCTCTCTATCACGATCCTTCAACCTTCATCCTTGCTCCAACCTTGGTTACCACCATGCCTCGGGTAGTTTGTACGATAACCACCTCATTGGTTGGCTAGGAAATTCACCTCTTCATTGTACAAAACTTTAAACTTGGCCTTATCGGGATTTACACACCCAACACCCATAATGTTGACACTTCTAGCACAAGCTCCCATGGCATTTTGGGACAAAATGTCAAGTTCTGTCATGATATTTGCCATGTTATGGTCCCTCTCTTGGTCTTTCTCAAGGTGCTCCTTGGTCAATTTAAACGTGAGAGGGGAGACTTGATCTTCACGGGTATACCACGCCTGATTAATTTTTGTCATGCCATCCAAGAGCTGGGCTGCTATAATGTAAGGTTGTTGCATCAAACCTCCCGGAGAAAGTTGGTCAGCTACACCCTTTTTCACTGAATCAAGGCCTCGGTAAAAATATTGCAGCAAAACGTTGTCGGGAAAACTATGAGTTGGGCATTGCAGCACCAACTTCTTGAATCGCAGCCAAGTCTCATGAATTGGCTCGCCCTCCAAACTCTAGAAGTTTTGGATCCTGTCCCGAAGAGTCATCATCTTCGAAGGAGGGAAAAATTGCACTTGAAATGCGGTGACAAGCTCTTCCCACGAAGTGCTTGAGTTTCGTGGCAGTTAAGCCAGCCACTTACATGCTTCTCTCATTAAAGAAAATGGGAACAACCTCAACCTAACCGAACAACCCCTTCAAATGCAAGAGCTGCAACATGGTGCTTGTAATGTGGAACACAACATTCCCTTCGGTCGGAGGCAAGTGAATGGCACCAGTTCCACCCATTAGATGAGGGTCATTAGCATTCGGCTGATTGACATCGTTGAGGTTGCCGAAGTCATCTTGGTGGCCCACTTGGCTACCATTGCTTTCGTTGACACTCATTGTCTCTGTTTCAAACAGCAACACACAAACCAAAACTAAAAGTAAGTAGATTCAACTATGACTAAAAATAACAAAATTCGACTTAACCAAAAAATCTTAACCAACACCGCTCCCTAGCAGCGACGCCATTTTGATTTAATGTTTTAAGGACACTTCTTCCAATTCTAAGTGTCAACGATTGCTAGTCAGTATGTAACCCAACTAAGTAAGTTGGGATCGTTCCCACAGAGAGCGATACGTGCTTAAGATTCAAAAGGTAAGTACGAATATGTTCAAATCAATCATAGGAATAAACATTATCGAATAAAAACATAATTTAAATCAGGGGTTGACACTAATGTCAAATGGGGGGTTTTGGTTGTGAAATTAACAACTACAATAGCAACAAGTAACACAAAAATAGCAATACTAAGTCGGGTTCTTAGGATGTGATTCTATTACAGGCTATTATAGACAAATGGGTAGTTGCAACTATTAGAAAACAGCTGAAAATCAATGAGTAAGCTAGGCTATAGAGGGGATAAACTTTCTCTCGAACAATTTACCCCGAATCAAGTTGATTTCTCTCGAACATCAACAAGCATGCAAAATAAGAACAACCTACGCCTTAGTTCATTCACTCTCTCGAGCTGAACTCATGACAACCCGATACCCACGGACCATCAATCAAATACCTTAGTTCTAAAACCTCTCTTTCGAGCAAGCCAAGAACACAAAGGTGGAATCACATTTGTAACTGTAATTCCTAAATTAATCCACAATAAATGATTGAACTCACTTCTAAATAGCAATTATACTAACAATTAGCAACACTCATTAGCTAAATCAGCCCATAATCACATAATTACACCCCAAGAATTGAGGTTTTAGCTAGACATCATAAAAATATAGAAATCGTTACCAAACTATGTTTCCATCAACTGGTACTATTAATTTTGTCTTTACAAAGGTCCAAATTGAAGAATCTCAAAGACCCACTTTCAATTTCTCAAAGGTGAAAAGTTTCAATTCTTCAAAGCTAAGAAAAACTTGTGTCTCAGTTCAAAACTGTATTTTCAGAGATAAAAGCTCTACAATAATAATAATGATAATGATATAATCTAAAAGTTCAAAAATATGTTTATAGTCGCCAAAAATATGCTGCGAAGAGCCATTCAGCGCAGTAAATCGGGCTTGCGAATCAGCTCGGCGATCCACCCTTTGGTTAATTCCATCGCCTTTTCGCCTTGGCCTTCAATATCCTCCAAGTCTGTAACTTTGGGCGATATAGCACTACATCGCGGAACCACTCGGCGATCCACCGATTGCTCCTTTCTCTTGCTAACTTGATTTTCTCCTTCAGGGCTTGGCACACTGGAACTTTAGGCGGTCATTGAGACCACTCGGCGAGTCACCAATTGGACTTGGCGATCAATAGGCTCTCTTTTATTCCTTCTTTCAGCTTGTTTTGTTCCTTTTTCAACTTAGTGTCCATGCGTTGCTCCTTAATCCATAATCCTGAAAAATCTAGGACTTTACATCAGTTATTGGCACAAAATGAGCATTTGAAGACACTAAACCTATACAAATAAAGCCCTAAATGAGTCAAAATCTCAAACTTATCAAGTATTTGTATTTTTATATACATCTACACTTCATTTGTATCTTTGCATACATACATAGTTATTATTGTATTTCTAAATACACAGAGTTGTTATCCATGTTTTAAAAGCTTTTCTTTTTATTGCATTATCTTATTGTTTTATATTGAAATGAGTTAAGTTGAGTTGAGTTGAGCCCAGGTATGTTCTTTCAGTTCCTTTCAAGCTTATGTCTTATTTTAACATTCCTCTCGTATGCTCGAACATTCAGTGTACTGATGCCAGTTGGCCTGCATCTTATTATGATACAGTTACAGGTAATCAGGATCAACATCCAGCGCTTCGTTGATCCAGTTGAGCATTCAGAGTCTTGTGGTGGGCCTCCTTGCTTTCTGGAGGACCTCTATTTATATTGCTTAGTAGTTTTCAGTTGTTAGGATGATCGGGGATCTTGTCCCGACATCCATCTCAGTTATTAGAGGCTACATAGACAATTAGTTAGTTCATTTGTCACTATCTTGTTATTAGCTTATGTTGAATCTAGAGTTGCCACTTTGGCTAAGTTGAATGTTATTTAATACATTCTAAGTTATCTATTGAGTAGTTCAGTTTACTTTTTAAAGTATTTTATCATGAGTAAGTCTTCCGCTGAGTAGTAAGCCAGGCCAAGGGTTCGCTTGGGGCTAACAATGGTTCTCGAGTGCCAGTCCCGCCCAGGGTGTAGGCTTGGGGAGTGACACTCACTCTCCCAAGTGGATTCTCCAACCGATAGATTCTTCCACTGAAGCTTGATAGATGAAATCTCTTTTGATCTTAACTTGCGGACCTCCCTATCTAGAATAGCTACAAACTCCTCCTTATAAGACAGATTCTCATCAAACAGGACTGAATCCCAATGGATAATGTAGTATCCATCACCATGAAATTTTTTCAGCATTGGCACATGGAATATCGGGTGCACTCCTGCTAACCCTGGAGGCAAGGTCAATTCATAGGCCACATTCCCTACACACTTAAGAACATCAAATGGTCCAATATACCTTGGACTAAGCTTACCTCGCTTACCAAAACTCATCACACTTTTCATGGGTGAAACCTTCAGCAGCTCTTGCTCTCCTTCCATAAATTTCATGTCCCTGACCTTTCAGTATGCATACTCCTTTTTCCAGCTCTAAGTTGAATGAATTTTACCTTCTCTAACGATTCCCTCAAAAGATCAATACCCCAAGGTCTCACCTCAAATGCATCAGACAAACCAATTGAAGACCAACACTGTAATACCCCGTATGCTAGAACTACTAAAATGCAGATTATCAGAAGCTACAGGTGCAACCCACGGTTGCCACCCACGGACCGTAGGGTGACCCATGGATCGTAGGGTGACCCACGGTCCGTGCTGGTGGTCCGTGAATGGCCACTTGCAACCCTCCCCAGACTCAGCCCAAACATTTGTCTAAGGATCAATCCACGGTCGGACCCATGGACCGTAGGTCAAACCACGAGTCATGGTCCACATCTATGGATCATATCCCAGATCCCAGCCTCCAATCATGAACGACGGGTCACTAGGACGAATCGTCGGTCCATCTACAGACCGTCAGTGACCCCGACAACTTTTAAGTTATTGGTTATTTGATTTTTTCCCTATGTGTTGGACCTCTAAACTACGTAGTTTTGGTCAGTTTTAGCCTAGAAACATAAGTAGAACTTACCCAAGTTAATAATTCACCAAAAATCGTTAAACTTAGAACGCAAAGAGGAGAAAGAGGCGACCAAATCCTTCCCAAGAACACAACAAGTCTCCATCAGTTCCAACCCTGAAATTGAAAGATTTCTTCGTGGAATTCGTCATCAGCTATGTGGGATTTCGCTAGTGGGTTCCTTTTGCTCATTAGGTCCCTAGAATTGAGTCAAACTCTTGATTCCCTTGATATTATCTAGACTTAGGGTTTCTTAAATGTTAGAAATCGTTGGGTTTTAGCTGTTAGAATGATCCAAATCAGATTATCATGTTGTTGCTCAGTTTCTTGCATGAAATTCAGAACCCTAGCTATGTAGTTCCTTTAGTTCATGAATTACACATGCTAGGCCAATTAATTTAGTTATATACATGCTTCAGTTTACGAATGTCATATTATCAGATATAATTGTTGCATTCTCAGAGTTTGCATGTCAGAACATCGAGCTATCCATGTTTCACAGAATTTAGTCATAATGTGTTAATTTCATTATTAATTGGGAGTCGCTTAATATCGAGTGGAATAGTGTTCCAGTATACCCTCATAGTCCCAAAACTACGTTCCCCATAGGTTGTAAGTCCCCTTTGTGGGCATCATTTTAGTGATCATGCCAGTCATGCCTTTATATCTCTAGCAGGGTATATTGGGTCCTTTCGATAGGGCGTATACATTGGACTCCACATTTAGATCATGCGGTTTTATATTGGTTATTAGTAGCTATCACAGCATAGTCAGATTCTATTGCATTGACCATGTTATCAGTTATAGTTCAGTATTCAGATTCAACATATCATGTACTTGGTCATTGCATTCAATTAGCTCAGTATTCAGTATATCTCAGTATTTACATTCAGTTCAGATTATATCATTACTCGTATTGCTTTGTTCAGTTATGATTATTGTTCAGATTTACTCTATCCTACATGCTTAGTACCTTTCAAGTACTGACACATACTCTACGCTACATTTTCTCGTGATGTAGGTTCAGGTTCTTAGCTTCCAGACAAGGCATAGATCAGTTCCCTATCTTCAGCTCAGCAGTATTAGTGGTGAGTCCTCATTCTCTGAGGATGATAGACATGTTTCCTTTGCTTTTCGTTTTAGTTTTAGTTTTTTCTAGATTTAGCTGGGGCATGCCCTAGCACTTCTAGTCAATTAGAGGCTAATTTCAGACATAGTTTGAATCAACTTTAGTATTTGAGTTTGACTTTTTTCAATTGTTGTTAAACTCTCAGTTTTCATATATTCAGATTTAGTATGGGTATTCTCCATCATTTCAGTTTTATCTTATGATTAGATTCTGCACAGTGTTTAATTTATTCAGTAATCTTTTAGTATGCTTATGATATGCCAACAGGGTTAGCTTGGGGTCACTTGTGATCCTAGGTCCCTCATCCGCGACCTGAGGGTAGCCTCGGGGCGTGGAAAACTTGGTATTAGGGCACTAGGTTTAAGTTTCCTAGGATGTCTGAAAAGCTGCGCTAAGTAGAGTCATTTTCATGGGTGTGAAGTGCACCACATCTAATGAGAGGGAGGCTACAAAGTGCTTTAGGAAAAACTCCATTTTCTTGTTACTTTTATCGCACATAAGGTATGATCTAATTCCTCGTTTCTAACTCGACGTTATGAATTTCAGATCATGCCTCCTCATAGAGCTTACGCAAGAATGTGAATGCCAGGAATGCAAACGCAGCTCCTTTAGTCCCAAATCAGGAAGTTTCGAAAGCTGAATTTTTAGATCGCTATCCAACTGTTGGCTCAAAGTGTGACTAACCAGAACAATCAGGAGGTTCCAGTTTCGGCAAATGCTAATGTTGGGTTAGCTGCAGCTAGAGTTTGGGATTTTGTTAGGATGAATCCGCCTGAGTTCTTAGGATCGCAGATTGGTGAGGATCCCCAAAACTTCATAGATGAGGTCAAGAAGATCTTTGAAGTGATGTAGGTAATGTGGAATGATCGGGTTGAGTTGGCATCTTACCAGCTTAAAGACGTGTCTCATATATGGTATACTCAATGGAAAGAGAACAGGGGTATATATGCAACTCCTATCACTTGGGAATGCTTTAGTGATCTTTTCTAGACAGATTCTTCCCAAGAAAGTTGAGGGAGGCAAAAGCCCAGGAGTTTATGAACTTGAGGCAAGGTAACATGACAGTCCAAGAGTATGGACTCAAGTTCACCCAACTCTCCAGGTATGCTCCTCACATGGCTGTTGATTCCAGGGCTCAAATGAACAAGTTTCATTATGGAGTGTCACACTTAGTGAGAACAGAGTGTAGGAATGCTATGTTGTTGGAAAATATGAACATCTCTAGGCTCATGACTCATGCTCGGCAGGTTGAGGGAGATAAGCTTAGGGAACAAGCTAAGGAGAATAAGAAGGCTAGAACAGGAAACTATAAGAATTCTCAACAGAAATCGGGTGATGGAAATCGCTTGCAGTTTCAGTAGAAGTCTTCAGCTCCAAAACCTTCATCAACTAGTGTTCCATCCTCTAAGTTCTGAAATGATCAGAAAGGTAGGGCAATAGGTTCTAAGTCTCAAGGTAGCATTTCAGGCACCAGAACCTACCCAACTTGTCCTAAGTACGATAAGAACCATCCGGGTGAGTGTCTTGCAGAAAATGAAGGATGCTTTGGGTGCGGTCAGTCTGGTCAGAGGTTGTAGAGTTAGAAATGGTATACTTTGATGTCATTCTAGGCATGGATTGGTTACATTTATGTTATGCCTCAGTCGATTGTAGAACTAGGATCGTTCGTTTCTAGTTTCCAGACAAACCAATCTTAGAATGGAAGGGTAGTAGCTTAGCGCCTATGGGTCGATTCATTTCTTACCTTAAGGCTAGAAAGATGATTTCCAAGGGGTATATCTATCATCTAGTCCGGGTTAAGTATTCAACCTCCGAAACCCAAACTCTTGAGTCAGTTCCAGTAGTTAATAAGTTCCCATAAGTATTTCCAAAAGATCTTCCTGGAGTTCCTCCTCAAAGGGAAATTGACTTTGGAATTGATCTCCTTCCAGATACCTAACCTATTTCTATTCCTCCTTACAGAATGGCTCCAGCTGAGCTTAAGGAATTGAAAGAACAGTTGAAAGACCTTCTAGATAAGGGATTCATCATACCCAGTATTTCCCATGGGGTGCACCATTGTTAATCGTGAAAAAGAAAGATGTGTCTCTCAGAATGTGTATTGACTATAGGTAGTTGAACAAAGTCACAATCAAGAATAAGTACCCAATCCCCAGGATTGATGACTTGTTCGACCAACTTCAGGGTGCTAGTCATTTCTAAAAGATAGACCTCAAATCCAGCTATCATCAGCTCAGAGTCAGAGATAGTGACACTTCAAAAATAGCCTTCAGAACTTGGTATGGTCATTATAAATTTGTAGTTTTGTTATTTGGACTAACCAATGCTCCTGCAGCTTTCATGGACTTGATGAACAAAGTGTTCAAGCAGTATTTGGACTTGTTTGTTATCATCTTTATTGATGATATCCTCATTTACTCTAGGAATGAGGAAGAACATGCAACTCATTTGAGGGTTGTTCTGCAGACTCTCAAAGATCGCCAGTTATTCACAAAGTTTAGAAAATGCTAGTTTTGGCTGCAATCAGTTGCTTTCCTTGGTCATATTATGTTTAGCGAAGGGATTCGAGGGGGTTCTTAGAAAATAGAAGCAGTGAAACAATGGCCCAGACCTACCTTTCCTACTGATATAAGAAGTTTCTTGGGTTTAGCGGGTTATTACATAAGGTTTGTGGAAGGATTTTCATCCATAGCCTCTCCATTGACTAAGTTGACTTAGAAAAAGGTCAAATTTCAGTGGTCATATGATTGTGAGAAAAGCTTTGCAGAACTGAAAACTAGGTTTAATACAACTCCTATTTTGACTCTACGAGAAGGTTCAGAAGGTTATGTGATCTATTGTGATGCATCCAGAGTCGGCCTAGGATGTGTGTTGATGCAGCGAGGTAAGGTTATAACTTATGCTTCTAGATAGATTAAGGTTCACGAGAAAAACTATCCAACTCATGACCTCGAGCTTGCAGCAGTGGTGTTTGCACTTAAGATTTGGAGACACAACTTGTATGGTGTTCATCTAGATGTGTTCACAAACCATAAGGCCCTTCAGTATGTGTTCACCCAGAAAGAGTTGAATCTTCACTAGAGGAGATGGCTTGAGTTCCTCAAGGATTACGATATGAGTGTGCATTACCATCTAGGTAAGACCAATGTAGTAGCATATGCGCTTAGCAGACTATCTATGGGTTGTGTGGCACATGTTGAGGAAGAAAGAAAAGAACTAGTGAAGGAGGTTCACAGGCTTGCTCGCTTGGGAGTTCGCCTTATGAGCATATAAGATGGTGGTGTAACAGTTCATAATGGGTCAGAATCTTCATTGGTAGTGGAGGTTAAGGAAAATCAAGAAAGTGATCCGATATTGCTTCAACTAAAGGGTGAAGTCCATTAATAGAGAGTTGAGGTTTTCTCCCAAAGGAGAGATGGTATGCTTCGCTATCAGGGTCGATTATGTGTTCCTAATGTGGGCGAGTTGAGACATCATATTCTTGCAGAAGCCCATAACTCTAGGTATTATATTCATCTAGGCGCCACTAAGATGTACCATGACTTGCGATAAGTCTTTTGGTGGAATGGCATGAGGAGGGATATAACAGATTTTGTGGCTAAGTTCCCCAATTGTCAGCAAGTGAAGGTAGAACATCAAAAACTAGGGCGTATGGCTTAAGAGATCAACATTCCTACTTGGAAGTGTGAAGTGATCAACATGGACTTCATTACAGGTTTATCTCGTACCCACAAACATCATGACTCCATTTGGGTGATAGTTGATAGAGTTACTAAATTTGCGCGCTTTTTGGCTGTTAAGACTACAGATTCGGCGGAGGACTACGCCAGGCTTTACATTAATGAGATAGTCAGGTTGCGTGGGGTACCTTTGTCTATTATTTCAGATAGAGGTCCTCAGTTTACCTCTCATTTTTGTAAGTCATTTTAGAAAGGTCTTGGTACTCAGGTTAATCTTAACACATCATTTTATCCACAAATGGATGACCAGGCAGAGCGTACCATTCAGACCTTAAAGGACATCTTGACAGCTTGCGTGATCGATTTCAAGGGTAGTTAGGATGATCACCTTCCTCTTATAGAGTTCGCCTACAATAATAGTTACCATTCTAGCATTCAGATGGCCCCTTATGAGGCATTATATAGGCGTAGAGGTAGTTCTCCGGTTGGTTGGTTTGAAGTAGGTGAAGCAGCCTTGATAGGGCCAGATATTCATGATGCTATGGAGAAATTGCAACTCATTAGAGATAGAATTAAGACAACCTAGAGTCGCCAGAAGTCCTATGAAGATGTAAGGAGAATGGAATTAGAGTTCCAAGTTGATGATTGGGTTTTTCTTAAAGTGTCACCTATGAAGGGGCTGATGAGATTTTGCAAGAAAGGGAAGCTCAATCCTAGATATGTAGGCCCTTATAAGATCCTAAAAAGGATTGGTAAAGTGTCTTATGAGTTAGAGTTGCCAGCAAAATTAGCAGCAGTGCGTCCGGTCATTCACATTTCGCTATTGAAGATGTGTGTGGGTGATCCAGCATCCATAGTGCCATTAGATAGTGTGGCTATGAAAGATAGTCTATCTTATGAGGATGTACCAGTTGAGATTCTTGACCGTCAGGTTAGGAGGTTGAGAAACAAAGAAGTCACTTCAATTAAGGTTTTGTGGAGGAGTCAGTCCATAGAGGGAGCTACTTGGGAAGCAGAAGCAACTATGAATGCCAAGTATCCTCATCTCTTTCCTTCCGATTCCACTCCAGCTTGAGGTAATAGTTCCTCTTCAGTTTTTCAGTCATTCATGTACAAATTCAGTCTTAGTATCTTGTTCCTTCAGTTTGTACTTGCATTTTCAGCGTATTTGCATGTTCTTGGAACTTAGTTCAGTCAGAAATCAGTTTTAGTATTTTTGTGGTAGGGTTGCATCTCTTTCCCTCCATTTCAACTAGTTTAGTCTTCATTCGAGGATGAATGTTCCCAAGGGGGAGATAATGTGACACTCCGTATGCTAGAACTACCAAAATGCAGATTATCAGAAGCTACATGTACAACACACGGACTGTAGAGTGACCCACAGTCCGTGCTGGTGGTCCGTGGATAGCCACCTGCAACCCTCCCCAAACTTAGCCCAAAAATTTGTCTAAGGGTCGACCCACGGCCGGACCCACGGACCGTAGGTCAAACCACGGGCCATGGTCGCGTCCGTGGATCAAACCCCTAGATCCCAGCCTCCAATCGTGAACGACGGGTCACCAGGACGGACTGTCGGTCCATCCACGAACCGTCGGTCTAGTCTGTCGGTGACCCCAATAGCTTTTAAGTTAGGGGTCGTTTGGTCTTTTCCCTATGTGTTAGACCCCAAAACTATGTCGTTTAACCCCTAAACTATGTTGGTTAGTTTTACCCTCGAAAGATAAGTGTAACTTACCCGATTTAGATCATTCACCAAAATTCATAAAACTTAGAACGCAAAGAGGATAAAGAGGCGGCCAAACCCTTCCCAAGAACGCAGCGAATCTCTATCAGTTATAGCCCCAAAATTGAAAGATTTCTCCGTGGAATTCATCATCAGGTAGGTGGGATTTCACTAGTGGGTTGCTTTCGCCCATTAGGCCCCTAGAATTCAGTCAAACTCTTGATTACATTGATATTATATAGACCTAGGGTTTCTTGAATGTTAGAAATTGTTGGGTTTTAGCTGTTAGAATGATCCAAATCAGATTATCATGTTGTTGCTCAGTTTCTTCCATGAAATTCAGAACCTTAGCTATGTAGTTCCTTTAGTTCATGAATTACACATGCTAGGCCAGTTAATTCACTTATATACATGCTTCAGTTTATGAATGTCATATTATCAGATATAATTGTTACATTCTCAAAGTTTGCATATCAGAACATCGAGCTATCCATGTTTCACAAAATTCAGTCATAATGTGTTAATTTCATAGTCAATTGGGAGTAGCTTAATACCGAGTGGACTAGGGTTCCAGCGTACCCTCATAGTCCCAGAACTATGTTCCCCATAGGTTGTAAGTACCCTCTGTAGGCATCATTTTAGTGATCACGCCAGACATGCCTTTATACCTCTGGCAGGGTATATTGGGTCCTCTCGATGAGGTGTATACATCGGACTCCACATTTAGCTCATGTGGTTTTATGCCAGTTATTAGTAGCTCCCACCACATAGTTAGATTCTAGTGCATTGACCAGGTTATCAGTTATAGTTCAGTATTCAGACTCAGTATATCGTGTACTTGGTCATTGCATTCAGTTAGCTCAGTATTCAGTATATCTCAATATTTACATTCAGTTCAGATTATATAATTGCTCGTATTACTTTATTCAGTTATGATTATTTCTCAGCTTTACTCTATCCTGCATGCTCAGTACCTTTTAAGTACTGACGCATACTCTGTGCTACATATTTTCGTGATGTAGGTTCAGGTTTTCAACTTCCAGACCATGCATAGATCGGTTCCCGATCTTCAGTTCAACAGTATTAGTGGCGAGTCCTCATTCTCCGAGGACCACACACATGTTTCCTTTTTTTGGTTTTAGTTTCAGTTTTTGTTAGATTTTGCTGGGGCATTTCCCAGCACAGTTAGAGAATAATTTCAGACATAGTTATAATCAACTTTAGTATTTGAGTTTGACTTTTCAGTTGTTGTTAAACTCTCAGCTTTCATATATTCAGATTTAGTATAGGTATTCCCACTCATTTCAGTTTTATCTTATGATTAGATTTTGCACAATGTTTAATTTATTCAGTAATCTTTTAGTATGCTTATGATATGCAAGGTCGATATATGGCGTCTGACGTTGTGTTTGACGCTATCTTAATTTTTAGTATAAGTCAAATTTTCATGGATAATAAAGAGCAAAACGACATTGATGGAATCTCAATTACAATTGCAAGTCTAATCAGTGAAGTTCATGAAAAAGTTGATGTTATATCGAAGTGCAACCTTTGTTTCTCCAAAGAATTTTTTTTTCAAAACCTATGTTTCAAGAAAGAAAAAAGGTTCTAAACCTGGTGAGCAAATTCTGAAAATAAGTTCAAGTGCAAAGGTTGCAGTACCTACCACCCAAGTAATATGGTCACATTCTAACATCCCTTTGCGAAGTCGTGATCAAACTGAAGTTAACGTTGTAGCAGGTCCGAGTAAAAGGTAGCTAAGTGGTGTGAACAACAAAGAAGCAGATGATCATCCAAAAAGAAGAATAAGGATAAAAGAAAAATCGGAGGATGTGACCAAAAGGTATTTCATAAAATCTGATTTACTATATTTTGTAATGTTTGCATTGTTAATGGTGGTTTTAGATATTTAGGTCTAATAGACAGTCAATTTTGTTTCTAGTAAACACATTTTCATTACTTTGATAACCTTTGATAATATATGCATGACTTCTTATTTTTTTCCTCCTTCTTTTGTTATTCTTTCTACTACTTTAGTCTTAACTTTATTTCATCAATTTCCTTTTAATGTTCATAAATTTTGAATAAGTCAAATATTTGTTTTTTTTTTATATATGCAAAATATTGGTGGTTTTTATATTTAGTCGGGCAAACATGTACATCTTAAAATTAGCGTACATACTAAGACTGATTTCGTAAGTGTGTTGAAGAACACATTGAATAACAGACATTTCAAAATTTTTAAACAGACTTGTTTTGGCTATTATCTTTAATAGTCTGAATTTATTGTTCATAATCAACTAATTTATCCATTGTTGTTGAGGAAGGTTGTTTCGAATAATGTTAATGGTTTGTGTTAAGATTAGTAGTACCATCTTGAGGTTCGATTTTAAAGAATTTTCAATCATGACCGACCTTAAGTGTTTTCGATGAAAATCAAAGAGTACATGACATTGAAGAATTCAATTCATTGTTGTATCGTATTTTGGGAATAGTAAAAAGGTAACAAGGTTTGAGTTGTTGCATTACTTTGTGAAAAAGTCTTAGAAATCAGACAAAAATGCATTGAAAATGACTGCGATATATTTCATTCACCTTATCTTATTCTCAAATGAGAATCATCATGTCATCCACAAAAGTGACTTTGATTTAGTTGAGAGTGGTATGTACAAGACATATCATCGGGGAAAAGTGTTGGCTATTAATTGCCCTGAATTTCTTACCATAAATAGGTTTTTCTTTTTCTAAGAGGAAAAACATAAATTCTCCATATTTGGCTAGTCTTCTTCTTGTAGGAAAAGGTTTAGGATTGGCTATTCATTTTCTTGTAGGAAAAGGTTTAGGACTCTATAAATAGAGGCTTGTTCCTTCTAACCTAATCAACATTTACAGTGTAGTCCTAAGAGATTTGAGAGTTTTGGTTAGGGGTAGAATTTGTGGGTCACAAGTGATATGTTATCACTTGTGTGAACCTCCCATGTATTCCGAGTGAATTGGTTGAGGTTATTTCTCTCTATATTTTGTACTCTCATATAGGGGTGTACATAGGTTGGTTTTGTTTGGTTTTTCATTTAAAAAACTTAAACCAATTATGTCGGTTTATTAAATCTAAAAACCAAATCAAACCACATAAAGTCAGGTTTTTCAGTTTCAGCGTTAGTCAGTTCTTTTGGTTTTTTTCGGTTTTTGGTTTTTTCAGTTTTTTATAACTATACGGTGTTTGAAAAAGAGATCAAATATATTTTCTCTTACATGTTTGATAAGCTAAACTTTAAAAATATTAAATGAATAGAAGTCTTCGAAAAGACAGTAAAATTCACATGAGTACAAAATACTTTTATTGAAATATCAATGTTCATTATGTTTAACTAATAAGATTAAATGCTACAGTCAAACTGAATATAAAAGAAAATATTTACAAAGTAAATTGTTAACTTCAAATTTGAAAAACTATAACAATATGATTGAAACTTCAGATCTTAATACAAAATAAAATATTTACAGAATTTTACAAGCCCAAATTTGAAATAATATATCTAAACATTTAAAACTATAAACTAACTAAAAGTATATTAATAAAGTAGATTATAAATAATATTTTTTATCTATAAATAGTGTATATATATATATATATTATGTCAATTTGGTTTGGGTTCAGTTTGATTTTTTTCTTTTAATACCAAACCAAACCAAACCAAGAGTGGTCGGGTTTTTTTCAATGTCAAACCAAACAAACCAAACCAAAAATTGATTTTTTTGGTTTGTTTTGGTTCGTCGGTTCGGTTTAAATTTACGGTTTGACTTGTACACCCCTACACTCATATTTATATAGTGGATTTCTCATTTTCTTTGTGGACGTATGTCAGTTGACTAAACCACGTTAAATATTTGTATCTTTTGGTATATTTCTCACTTGTTTTCTTACTAATGGTCTTTCGAAGTTAGCTTTGTTAGCTTCCACGTGACACCTGATAATTTCAATCCTAACAAGTGGTATTAGAGCCAGGTTCAATGATGTAGCCAGGTTCAATGATGTAGCCAGGTTAGATGGTTCAATGATGGAGTCAAGTTCAATGGTTCAATGATGGAGCCATGTTCAGTGGTTCGATAATCAATGATTGAACCAGGTTAAAAATTGGGTGTTTATCTTGGCAGGTGTAGTTCTAGCCATAAGCTATTTGACAGTAATGAAGATTTTGTTAGAGAAATTGTTTTAGAGAGGTTCTTTGTTTCGAGACATAGATTTGATAGAGGAGATTATAGAAAGGAGATGCAAGTTGTTGAAGATTATGTGAAGAAGGTGGAGAAAATTTATTTTTTCAGAAATTCAGGCTAAGGGGAGATTTGTTGGGTATTAATTACCCTGAGTTTCTTACCATAAATAGGTTTTCCTTTTAGGAAAAGGTTTAGGAGTGACTAGTCCTTTTCTTAGAAAAGGTTTAAGACTCTTTAAATAAAGACTTGTTCCTTCTAACTTAATTAACATTCACAATGTAGTCCTAGGGGCTTTGAGAATTTTTGTTAGTGGGGGGGGGGGGTTGATAGTTTTGGTTAGTGGGGGGGGGGGAGGGATTTGTGGGACACAAGTGATATGCTATCACTTGTGTGACCCTCCCAAGTGAATTTGTTGAGGTTGTTTCTCTCTATAATTTGTACTCTCATGTTTATATAGTGGATTTCTCATCTCCTTTTATGGATGTAGGTCGATTGACCGAACCACATTAAATCTTTGTGTCACTTAGAATATATTTCTCGTTTGTCTTCTTACTCGTGGTCTTTTGAGGTTTGCTTTGCTAGCTTCCCCATGACATCTAATTATTTCAGTCCTAACAAGCGGTATTAGAGTCACGTTCAATGATGGAGCCAAGTTTATTGGTTCAGATTCGATGGTTCAATGATGGAGCCAGGTTCAGTGGTTTTGTAATTGATTGTTGAACCAGATTAAAAATTAGGTGTTCATCTTGACGGATGTAGTTCTAGCTGCAACTTATTTGATAGTAATGAAGATTTTGTTGGAGAAATTATTTCAGAGAGGTTCTCTATGTCGAGACATAGATTTTGCAAATGAGTTTATTGAGAGGAGATGCAAATGGTTGAAGATTATGTGAAGGTGGACAAATTTATTTTGTCAGAAATTTAGGCCAAGGGGGAGATTTGTTGGGTATTAATTCCCCTGAATTTCTTACCATAAATAGGATTTCCTTTTCCTAAGAGGAAAAACATAAAGTCTCCATATTTGGCTACTCTTTTTCTTGTAGGAAAAAGGTTTAGAATTAGCTAGTCATTTTCTTTTACGAAAAGGTCTGGGACTCTATAAATAGATGCTTGTTTCTTCTAACTTAATCAGTATTCACAATGTAGTCCTAGAGGCTTTGAGAGTTATGGTTAGGGGGAAAATTTGTGGGACACAAATGATATGTCATCACTTGTGTGAACCTCCCATGTATTCCGAGTGAATTGGTTAAGGTTATTTCTCTCTATATTTTGTACTCTCATATTTATATAATGGATTGCTCATCTCCTTTGTGAACGTAGACCGGTTGACCGAACCACGTTAAATCTTTATGTTTTTTGGTATATTTCTCGCTTGTCTTCTTACTCATGGTTTTTCGAGGTTTGTTTTGTTAGCTTCCATGTGATACCTGATAATTTTGATCCTAACACAAAGTAATTTTTGTGGCTACCTTGAAGTCTATGCATGACAAAATAAGAAAAATAAAAAGTATGTATAGAATTGGGGGTCTACCACTTGCATTTCTCACTTGGTTTTATGAGTGTTCGTGTAATTTGGATTGGAATATTGCTACTTGAGTTGGCAAGAAGTTACCACGAATACTGAACTGGAAAGTAACCAAGAGGCCTTCTCTTAATGATCTTATAGCTAAGAATACCGATGAGGTATTATATTTACTTTTGACATAATACTTTTATTTTTCCATGTAACTTTATTATATTTATGTTTTTACTTTTTTTTTAGTGGAAGGTGTGAAATATATGTGCTACTCATGAAGAAAAATCAAAGTCTTATCTTCAAGGCTTTTATGGTGAAATATATGCGTGAATCTCATGGAGTATATAATGATTTTGATGATTTTTGCACCCCACCTTCGAAACCTCTTAGACTAAAAATACCAAAGAAGACCCTCATGTGATGTGGAAAATTTACATTTCTATCTATTAATATTGGTTTTAATGATATACATCTTTAACTTTTGTTACTTTTATAATTGCAACTTAATGGTAATTTCACAACGCTAAATGATTTTGTGGTATTTTTAGAAATTTTCATAAAGTTACTATTTTACCTCTTCGATAGTTGCCCCAAGTCATTTCTGATCAATTTGTGTAACACCTCGGAATCTAGTAGACTAAATTAAGGGGTCAAGTGGGAGGACACTAACCCTCCACGGAGTGAAGGCACCCTTCATTGAGCCCCTCATGGGCCATAAAGGGGACCACGACTCGTAGTGGTTCTTGTGGAGCCTTCCAGTAGGTGGCCAAGATGGGCTCTCTTTCAACGAGCCCTTAGACACCTCGTGAAGGGCACCATGACTCATGGTGGTGCCCGCGAAGGACTAGGCAGTGTATGCTTCAAGACATCCTCCTTCCACGAGCCACTAGATGGGTCGTGAAGGCCTAGACGGGTCGTGAAGGTGGGCGTGTGAGGTGAGTGGGGTTTGGGGTGGTTTGACAAGTCACTGGTCAAGGACCACGGCTGCCACAACGGGCCGTGTGGCCCTTGACGGCTCGTGGAGCCTGGCCTGAAGAGGTTCAGTTAGCTAAAAGTTCAAGGGCTTTTGGGTCTTTTCCAGATTTCATTAAAGCAAAGCAATGTCGCTTTACCCATGTATAGGACCCTTATGTAAGTGATTTTAACCCCAAAATTTACCCATTCAAGTCATTCTCTTAAATTCACCAAAAGAAATTGGGTTCTTCCTCTCCAAAATATTTCTCTCTAAGGGTTGAAGCTTGGGCTCAAGGTCAAGTCTCCATGCTCCATTTGGTTATGGGCTTTGATAGCAAGGTATGACAACTTTTCATCCATGGGTCCCCTAAGTTCTCCCTATAGAAAAGTAGAAATTCCCCTAATTTGAGTTAGGGTTTTCTTCTAAGTAATGGGTCTTTATGAATGTTGATTCAATTGATTGAATTATGATTGTTGATGCATGAATTGAGAGGATTCCATGCTTTTATGATGAATTTCCATGTACCCATGCTTAAATCATGTTTCTAAGATGAAATTGAATAAATTTGGTTTTACTCTATGAAAAGAGAATTTATGGATTTATGTGTATTCTTATAGGATAGTAAGTACAATATGAGTTTCTTTGAGAGTGAAGTGTATGTGATTAATTGTTGATAGTTGATGTGATTGTTGTGGAAGGGATCTTCCCATATGATTTCTTATTTATGAATGTGAAGGGCTTTCTCACATTGAATGATTCTTGGTTGAAAGGACTTCTCACCAAAAATGAATCTAAGCTAAAGACTATGAAATTGATGAGGCTAGAGGCGATTACCTATGACCTCTAAATGAGAAGGATTTGAGGCGATAACCCATATTCCTTAGAGTAGAATAATAGGTGATTACCCTTATTTCTTGAAGTTGAACAAGAGGCGACTACCCACGTTCCTATCATGTAAGTTGGACTAGAGGCGAATACCCATGATTCATTATAGAAAAACAAGGGGCGAATACCCATGTCACAAGATGTTTGACTAGAGGCGAATATCCTTGATCCTAATCAAGAGGACTAGAGGTGACTACCCATAATCTCATAGTAAGTTGGACAACAAGCAACTACCCACGATCCTGAAGTAAGAAGGACAAGAGGCAATTACCCATGATCCTTTATAGTAAGGCAAGAGGCGATTCCCCACGTCTTTAAAAGATAAGCTAGGATATGTTATGATAGGTGATGAGCTTGGATTGTTGCTTGAGGTTGCCTTCCATGATGAGTAAGACTAGTGGTGGTTACCCCTGTCTTGGCTAAGTATGAACTCTTTGCATGTTATGATGATCTATTATGTGCATTGATTATGCTTTATGTATTATATTGTCTAACGTTTATGTTTATGTTATGTTTATGCAAGCTATCATATCTAGTACATTCTTGTACTAATGCATACTCTTGCCTATATTTCTTATCCAAATGTAGGGTCCGACATTCCTCGATTCTCATCTCTGTGGCTAGGATCTATAGTAGAAGAAGAGTTGAAGATTGATGAGTCCTCACTCATACAAGGATATAGCCACTACTTTCCTTATGTTTTGTTTATTTTGAGTTTTGAACATTGATGTATGGGCTACGTCTCGAGATTCTATTGTATTAGATGGTTTTTGAGACAAATATTAGACTTCCACTTTGCTTATAAAAACTTTGATTGTGTTGAAAATGTTATAAAATCTCATCTATTTATATTATCTTGACTATGAAAGCTAAGTGGATCGTATGAGGCCTCTCGGGGTATTGTACGCCATGTTACATCTAAGAGGTTCCCCTGGGTCGTGACAAACTTGGTAATCAGAGCACAAGGTTTAGAAAAGTTCTAGGATGTCTCAAAACCACGTCAAGTAGAGTCTTATTCATAAGTGTGAAGTGCGCCACATTTATGAATGAGAGGCTACAAGATGTTTAGAAAACTTCCCTTCTTTCTTCACTCTAAGTCCTGCGATATAGTTTAACTCTATAAAGTCTCTCTCCTGTTCCTTACCCGATGGTCTACATGATATGACTACTCAAAGAGTTTTTGCTAGAAGGAATGAGGGATAAAATATTGGTTAAGAAGCTCTTCCTCAAGCTTCTCAAGCTCCGGTTGACCCCTTGGCCGAGCAAGTGACTAATGCGGAGTTTAGGACTGCTTTTCAAGTATTAGCTCAAGTCGTGACGGCCCAAGTCAATAGGGAGATTGTGGTCCACGTGAACTAAATATGGGTACGAAGACATCTAGAGTGAGGGACTTCACTAGGATGAATACTCCAGAATTCTATGGTTCTAAGGTTGAGGAAGAACCTCAAGAGTTCATTGATGAGGTTTATAAGGTGTTGGCTATTATGACAATGACACCGGTGGAAAAGGCTGAATTGGCCACTTATCAACTTAAGGGTGTTGCTCAAATTTGGTTCGACCAATGAAAGGAAGCACAATTGGAAGATGCAGGTCCCTTAGAATGGGAAAGGTTCAAGTTTGCTTTCCTTGATAGGTTCTTTCCTCTTGAGATGAGGGAGGAAAAAGTGCTTAAGTTTATCAACCTCCGACAAGGTAACATGAGTGTGAAAGACTATGCTTTGAGATTCACACAGTTGTCAAGATATGCTCCCTCTATAGTTGTCGACTCTAGGGCAAGGATGAGCATGTTTGTTTCGGGTGTGTCCGAATTGGTGGTGAAAGAATGTCGTACCGCTATTCTTGTCCATGACATGGACATCTCTCGCCTCATAGTCCATGCCCAACAGATTGAAGAGGAGAAACTTAAGGAGAGGTCTAGGGAGACCAAGAGGGCTAAAATCGGTGATGGTAATTTCTCTCATGCAAGGTCCGATAGACGTAGTCGTCCTAGGTTTCAACAAAGATTCTTCAGTCAAGGTTCCTCCAATGCTCCTAAGTTCAACAAAGATAGGGTGTCTAACCCTAAATCTCAAGGGGGTGGTAATGGGTCTTCGTTGCCGAATTATGCTAAGTGTGGAAGAAAGCATGCGGGTAAATGTCTAGCTAGTTCCAATGCTTGTTTTGGTTGTGGTAAGATGCACCACAAGATAAGAGATTGTCCTTCAGTTGCTAAGAATGAAGGATATAGTCGTCATATGGCTCAACCCTATCCTTCATCCATTCCAAGTGGTTCGGGTTCAAATTCTCCTAAGAAAAATATGATTTATGCCATTCAGACTCGTGGTGAACAAGAGAGTTCTCCCGATGTGGTTACTGGTATGTTGAAAGTCTTTCAACTTGATATTTATGCTTTACTTGATCCCGGTGCTACCTTGTCTTTTGTGACACCATATGTGGCTATGAGATTTGATGTGCTTCCTGATGTGTTGTTAGATCCTTTTTTTTGTCTCTACTCTTGTTGGTGATTCTATTGTGGCTAAGAGGGTCTATAGAAAGTGTCCCGTCTGTTTGTCCCATAGAGTGACTCTTGTTGATTTGGTAGAACTTGATATGTTAGATTTTGATGTCATTCTTGGGATGGATTGGTTGCATTCATGTTATGATTCGATTGATTGTGAAACCCGTGTAGTCAAGTTTCAGTTTTCGAATGAGCCTTCCCTAGAGTGGAAGTGGGGAAATTCTATGCCGAAAGGTCGGTTTATTTCTTGTCTTAAATCTAGATAGATGATTTCTAAGGGTTGCATTTACCATCTAGTTAGGGTGAGGGTTTTGGATTCTGAAACTCCTTCTCTTGAGTCGGTCCCCATTTTTAGTGAGTTTTCGGAAGTGTTCCCAGATGATCTACCCAGTATTCCTCATGAAAGGGAAATAGACTTCAATATTGACCTTCTCCCAGATACGCAACCTATCTCTATTCCTCCTTATCGAATGGCTCCAATAGAACTTAAGGAATTAAAGGAGCAATTAAAGGATTTGTTGGATAAGGGTTTCATCTGACCGAGTATCTCTCCATGGGGTGCTCCAATTTTGTTTGTTAAGAAGAAAGATGGTTCACTTCGTATGTGTATTGACTACCCCTTGAACAAGGTGACCATTAAGAATAAGTATCCTCTCCCAAGGATAGATGACTTGCTTGACCAACTTCAAGGGGCAAGTTACTTTTCTAAGATTGATCTTAGGTCGGGTTATCACCAATTGAGGGTGAAGGAAAATGATATTCTGAAGACGACTTTTCAAACTCGGTATGGTCATTATAAATTTTTGGTGATGTTGTTTGGTTTGACTAATGCTCCGGCCGCATTTATGGATTTGATGAATAGGGTGTTTAGACAATACCTTGACATGTTTGTTATTGTGTTTATTGATGATATATTGACTTATTCGAGAAGCGAAGATGATCACATTAATTATTTGAGGATTGTGTTGCAAATCCTTAAGGAACAACTCTTTGCAAAGTTTAGCAAATGTGAGTTTTGGCTAAGGTCTGTAGCTTTTCTTGGTCATATTGTTTTAGTGAAGGTATTGAGGTAGACCTTAAGAACATAAATGCAGTCAAGAGTAGGCCTAGACCTCTATCCCCTTAGGATATTAGAAGTTTCTTGGGTTTGGCTAGTTACTATAGAAGGTTTGTTGAGGGGTTTTCTTTGATTGCCTCTCCATTGACAACTTTGACTCAAAAGAAGGCTAAGTTCATATGGTCTGAAGCATGTGAGAAGAGTTTCCAACAATTGAAAGATAGACTTACTTCCGCTCCGATGTTGACTTTACCGAAAGGGACAGATGGCTTTGTTGTTTATTGTGATGCCTTGAGAATTGGGTTAGGATGTGTGCTTATGCAAAATGGGAAAGTTATTGCCTATGCTTCAAGACAACTTAAGGTTCATGAGAAGAATTACCCTACATATGATCTTGAATTAGCGGCGGTTGTATTTTGCCTTAAAGATTTGGAGGCATTATTTGTATAGTGTTCATGCTGATGTTTTACCAACCATAAGAGTTTGCAATATCTGTTTAACCAAAAGGATCTAAATCTTCACCAAAGAAGGTGGTTTGAGTTATTGAAAGATTATGATATGAGTGTTCTCTATCGCCCCGGTAAGGCGAATGTGGTAGAGGATGCTCTTAGTCGGTTATCTATGAGTAGTGTTGCTCATACTGAGGATGATAGAAACGAGTTGGTTCAAAATGTTCATAGATTGGCCCGATTGGTAGATCAGTTAGTATACTCTACCAAAGGTGGTGTTATGGTTAAAAATGATTCAGAATCGTCTTTTGTGGCGGATGTGAAAGCCAAGCAATGTCTTGATCCAACGTTAGTAGAATTGAAAAAAGTGGTACTTAGAAAGTCCGTTGAGGCTTTCTCCCAAGAGAGAGATGGTGTACTTAGATATCAAGGTCGATTGTGTGTTCCTAATGTTGATGACTTGAGGGAACAAATCTTGTCAGAAGCCCATAGTTCTCGGTATTCTATTCACCCTCGAGCCACCAAGATGTACCATGATTTGCGGGAGGTCTATTGGTGGAATGGGATGAAGAAGGATATTGCGGCATTTGTGGATAAATGTCCTAATTTTCAATAAGTGAAAGTCGAGCATCATAAATCGGTAGGTTTATTGTTGCGTCCAAATCGCACATGCAAGTGTACGTGGTCGTTCAAGTATTAAAGTGGTTATTTTTAAGAGCCGGGTATCATACCCACAGAGACTTACGATTAGAATAACTTGATTTTTCCAATACTTTTAGCTAAACACAAGTGTTATCAAGATTTCAATTGATTTATTTTATAATCTTAAAGTTAAACAAAACTAAACAAACATGATTCAATTTCGAGGGTTTCGAACAATGATTGGGTAAAGTCCAGGGCTGCAAGTCTTATCAGGATTCATGCAAGTTATCTTGTTAAACGGTTATTCATCAACTATTGAATCAATGATCACAGGGTTAAATATATGATTATGGTCTCCTGAACTCTAATTTTCTATGATAAATGGCTACCTAACTACATCGTTGAGCGGGGATAGGTTGGACCAATCACCGAGCATTATGATATCTTCCTGTATAATGACCAAACAAGGTTGCTAGGTATATCCCTATCCTAGATACAAATTAATTCTAAATCTTATGAGAAAATCATGCTCCTTATACCCCACGTTCTATCCTCTTATTCCTCTCCCGAGTTCAATTGGGACAATATGTTTATTTCAATGGAGATCAAACACGAAATACAAAAAACAAGAACATAAGAGAGATTCATATGATAGTTAAATGAAATCCATAAAAACTTAATAACTTACAATCATCATGTAGTCACAATCCTAGAACTAGGGAAATTAGCTACTCATAATCGTATTTTCAATCAAATAACGTTTAAATATCATAAAGAGATTAAAAATAGAAGAGATTAGGAAAGAACCCTAAAAATTGATGAAATAGCTCTCCAAGTCGTTCTTCAAAACCCAGAAAAAGAAAAAGAAAAAGAAAAAAAAATAAAATATTAGTCTATTTATACTAAAGTCGAAATGGCCAAAACTAGCAAGTGTAGGCGCGACGCAGAGCTACTACTTAGATTCTTGTTATGGCAACTACTCCTCTCCACTACGCAGCGACTTCACCGACCACTCTGCCTCAAATCCTCCTTCTTCGAACGAAAATAAAAATCCCTCTCTGCGACGCAGAGAGGGTACAGATATGACTTGGATTCATTTCTTCATTCTTCTTCCTTATTTCTTTTCAACTTGGATCTTTTGTGTTTCCCAATGCCCATTTCAATGCTCGTTTCTTCATTCAAGCTTACCTATACAACTAATCATGTTGGTTAGCATATATACAATCAAATGACTCGACATGACTATAAATCAACATAAACTGAGTCTAAACTTGTCCTAAATGCGGGTATTATTTAGTCCCTAGGCATATAAATATGCCTAAGATCACTACCCCACCTTAGAACCTTGTTCGTCCTCGAACAACTTACTAACTAATCCTAGACCTAGACTCCCTACTATGGTATTCGTGCATCCACCACTTCCCTTTAAGGATCTGTAATCAGTTAAAAACAAACATGTTCTCATTCACCATAGGTCTTGCCCACCTTCATACATCATACACTCAAGTATTGACCTGACAACTTGTTGTAACCAACACATTCAACTTCTTGTGCACCATTAGATATCACCTATCTTTCATACAACAAGTGCCCTTCACTCAAACAAATAGTCCGCACACTCAACTCAGCAAATTGAATATAATTTAAGGCACTCTCTCTCTTAACAAAGACATCATACATGCATGCATTGAGAACCATAGGCTAGCCCATTATGTACATCTCCACTAATTAAGTGTTTTGCCCAAAATCAAACAGGACTTTTACATGTTGTAATGTAGGCTTGAGGTAAGGGAGGATATATTTAGATAAAATTAGTGACTTATCCTCCCTAATGCATCAGATTCGATTTCCTTTCTACATTCACAACTATTTCTTATTTTTTGCCCCTCCCCCTTTCTGCATATTTTTCCACTAGTACTTCCAACCTCGCCTTTATTTTCTACACACCCCTTTATTTCTATATTTTTTAAAATTTTTTTTGACACTTAACAATAGCCACCCTTGACTTAGAGATTTCTCTCGAGTTAAGGTGCACATTGTCCTTGTAGGGACCAGGGCCATTATTAAGGTATTCTCTGGGTTAGCCACCCTCAACTTAGGCTTTTACCTTGAGTCGAAGTATAGAATGTCCAAAGGACCAGGGCCAATCAAAGTTTTAAGAAATTATGGGGCATTATTTTTCCTACCTCTTTTCTTTCTTCCCCACAAAACCAAGCATTTCCACTCTACTTACTCTCACCATTGTTTTTCCCATTTTCATCTTAACATAGTGCATTAGGGATTATTTTAGGATCAAAACTGACGGTATCAATAAAAGGGATTCGGCTCAATTACGTAGGTTAGAACAAAATCAAGGCAAACAGGCTCAACGGGCTTATACTAGGGATATTATTTCTGAAAAGGCTAACATTCACAAGGCAAATCAAAGAAAGCCTATTATCATCTCCTGACCAAAACACCACTTGTTATTTAACTTCAATAACATGCCGGGCAAGTTCTAGAATTATATGCATCACATGGATACTACAATACCTCACTGCTCATAGCACAAGTTCTACTCAAGATGGATCAATCACAACAACACAATCAGTTCATGCACAAGGTTCAATTTAAGATTAAGTTGCAATCATTAAAGTCATATACAAAAGTTCAAATGTATTCATACATCAACTTCCAATCACGCTTTCATACATTATACTTTTGGAATTTCAAGCTTCAGCACATACCATGCTAAGACTCAATGACGAAAGTTGCCTTTCAGACGGTCGTCATCCATCTATCATTGGGCAATGTGACTCAACTACGACGATTGACTCAATCCTAAAAAGATAAAATATTTTTGTATTTTGTATGGTTCAAAGGGACTTTCCTTGGCCAAAGAACTGAAAACAACCTCCAAGGAACCAGAAATAAAACAAATAAATAAAATGCAGATACTACCAATGTTCAATAATATTTACAGACCAGAGATAATTTTCACCCTCACCCCACACTTAAACATTAGCACTGTCCCCAATGCTTCACAAAATTCAAAAAAATACAGTACAGAGGTAAGGTGAAAACACTCCCTGATCAATCCTCCATAGCATCACCCCCGTCGGCCTCATCACCGGCCTGAGCATGGTCCACCTCCTCATCAGAATCGGACTCCACATCCTAGCTAGTACGGAGTCTTTCCTCATTGGTGGGGATGTCATCATCCACCGGCTCATGAAATGCAGGACCGATGCCAAGTAGGGCCTTCACATGGGCATTTAACGGGTACCTTCGCTCAACGTCCCCCAATTGCTTGTTAGTGGAAGCCCGTCAGCCATTCTGGTGGTGCAACATCTCCAAACCATACATTCTGGCCATGATTAGCTCATCCCGTCTATGGCGCTCCGCAGTAGTAAGTGTTGGACCGAACTCAGTGTCAGGCCCTTTAGTCCTCGTGATGTCCACTGGTGCTGGGAATAGTGGTGCCATGTAGTCCAAATGCTCTTCTGGGACACCTACATCACGACATAGTCTAGTAATAAGACCACCAAATGCATACCTGCTCCCTTTATGCACACGAGCCTTCTTCATTACCGATTTTAATATAGCCCCAATATTCAATTATGTGGGCATTATCAGGGCGTAGACTGGACACACTCTGTCTCGGGTGATGTCCGTGTAGTGCAACCCTGGTATCAAACAATTCATCACAATCTTGAGCCAGACTCGAGCCTCCCTAAGCATGTAAGCGTAGGGAAAAGATTGGTGATATCTCTTCCCGTTGTGTTTGGTCCACTTCACCATGGACTGAGGACCACACAGTGTATGTCGAATGGCCAGATACGGTTGGCGAATGTTCAGCCTTGTAAGCACCAGTGGATCGGTGTCCTGTGACGTACCAACTATGTCATTAATCACCACTGGAGTGAGCGTCACATCTACTCCTCGCACTTTTACAAAGTGAGATCTCTAATCCGTAACCCAGTTGGAGTAGAATTCCCGAACCATGTGCAAATTACACTCACTAGGCTCTGCAAAAATAAACTCCATGTTTAGCTTTTGGATCTATCTCAATATCCGCGGAAACTCCCGAGCCAAGCTATTTCTGTCAATGCAAACATCAGAAAAATATTTGGCCTCGGTGTGCTTTTTCCACTATGTTTTCCCTTCCTTAGTGGCTGAGTGCACCCCGAACCGCCTGGTTTGACCCCTGGGTACTGCCGGTGTGGGAGGTACATTCCCCCCACTTCAAACCCATTTTCGTTGACTCGAGGTCACCATTTCTTTTTCGGGTCTTTGAGTTCCAGACATGATTTCCTGAAATCAGAATATAACTCAGCCTAAGCGGACTACTCAACATTGATAAAGATGGTTGGTGTGCAAACACAACCCCACACATATTTCAAAGCATTCTTCAGCCTCAGTACTCAAACTTCATACAGGCAGACAAACAGACACCAACAACAAAACAAACTACTACTCATTCAAATGTCACATGCAACTATCGGTGCTACTCAAGACTTCACAACAAATAGCTCATGCATTTCAGACCCAACAATCATACAATCACGATCAAAGAAACTTTCTACTCAAAATTTGAAATCCCACAACATCATGAACAAACAATCTCATGCAACCATCACCACTGAATATTTTCACGCTAACTCATTCACACCTTCATATATTCAACATGACTCCAACACTAGCAAGCATACATAATTTCTATTCCAAAATTTGAACTACACAATATAATTCAGGCAACAAACACGCACAAACACCCACAAATATGCAAGCAAGGGCAATTTCTACTCAAAAAGGTAAAAATACCCCTTAACAATACACTTTCAAGCAACCACAACCCACGTCGGCCAACCGAATTTGTTTACAAACCCATTCAAATCGAAGACCCACAAAATACCACCCAAGGGGACATTCTACTCAAGAATTTGAATGCCTCCACTCAACCTCGCACCAAAAGCAGTAACAAAACCACCAAATACACTCACAAACCCTCACAAGATAAACACATACCAACCCATAGTAACACACACTCAAATACACCTAACTGTTGCTCAAAATGATAGCAAAAAATGTACCTTGGTTGATGAAGAGGAGCGAAAATGAGAGATAAGTAGGCGGAATTGGTTTCGCGTTACGGATTCAATCACAGAATTCGGCCAAGGGAGAAAACAGAGGGGGAAAATCATGAAATTGGGAGAAGAATGAGGTTTTGGCGATGGGAATTTGGGGTTAAAAGGGATCTAGGTCAGGTATTAAGATAGAAAATGGGTAAAACCCGTTATTTTAAAGAAAATGAAAAAAAACTTACCTGGGGCGCAATGCGGTCTGGTCACGAAGTGACCTGCCTCGCAAAAATAATTAATTTTCACAAGGTCAAAATTTGAACACCCCTCCGCGACACTACTCATTTACGGAGTTTCCTTATTGTTGATGAGAATTTTATTTCTCGTCGAAACCAAATTTGAGGACTTCCTCCGCGACGCGGGACGGTCACGGACCGTTCTACCTCGCTATGGAATCCAAGCTAGGCGAAATTCAACCCAATCCCCGGTTTACACTATGGTCTTTCAAACCTGTTCCCTGCACATTTTCAGCACAACATCCGTTAGTAAAAACACGATGGGTTGCCTCCCATCCAGTGCCTTAGTTTCGGTCGTGGCATGACTCATATTTTTGTATTTTTTTATACTATTTCCTCAGAATGAAATATGCAAAACAAAATAATTGAAATCCTAACTATTACAAAGGTTCACAGGTTGCCTCCCATGCAACACATGATTTAACGTCGCAGCACGACCCATCTCATTACTCACTTGTCATTCAATGTGAGTGCTTCATGCTCACGATCCACATCATGCCCAAAGTAGTGTTTCACACATTGCCCATTTACAAGGAAAGTAGAGCTTTTATCCTTGTTCCTTAGCTCCAAAGCTCCATGTTGAGTTATCCTCACCACTTGAAACGGTCCACTCCACTTAGACCAAAGTTTTCCGGGGAACAACTTCAATCTTGAATTAAACAACAGCACCAACTGACATGGCTCAAAGGTGTGTGACACAATATGCTTGTCATGCCACCTCTTGGTCTTCTGTTTGTATAATTTGGCATTTTCATAAGCGTGAAGCCTGAATTCCTCTAACTCATGCAGCTGTGTTATCCCTTTCTTTCCTGCCAACTCAGAATCCAAATTCAACTTTTTGATCGCCCAATATGCTTTATACTCCAATTCAAGTGGGAGGTGACACACTTTTCCAAACACCATTCGATAAGGAGAAGTCCTTATCGGTATCTTGTATGCCACAGAACATCATCTAACTTGTCAACCCAATCTTTCCTTTGGGAATTCACAGTCTTTTAGAGGATCTGCTTCATTTCTCGATTAGACACTTCCATCTGCCCACTAGTCTGGGGATGATAAGTTGTAGATACCTTATGTCTTACCCCATATTTTGCTAGTAGATTTCGCACTGAACTGTTAATAAAGTGCATACCTCTATCACTTATCATGGCCCTTAGAGTTCCGAACTTGGTGAAGCTGTGCTTCCTGATGAACTTCACTACCACCTTTACATCATTAGATGGTACCCCAACTGTCTCCATCCACTTGGACACGTAGTCCACTACCACTATGATGTACTGATTGCCATGAGACGATGGAAATGGCCCCATGAAGTCTATCCCCCAAACATCAAAGATCTCAACTTCAAGTATGTTGCTTAATGGAATCTCATGTCTTCAAGAAATCGTGCCCATCCTTGGACACTGAGCACAACCTTCACAAACATTGCAACATCTTTAAATAAAGTAAGCCAAAAGAAACCAGATTACAATACCTTATGTGTCGTGCGCTCTTCTCCGTGGTGTCCACCATATGGTGAAGAGTGATAACTCTCCAACACCTGTCATGCTTCCTATTCAGCTACATACATTCACATCATCTGATCAGGTCCCTACTTGAATAAGAAGGGCTCATCCCATATATAAAAACGTGCATCATACTTCAGCCTCTGCTTTTCATGTATTGAGGCCCTAGGTGGAAATAAACCACTCACCATAAAGTTCACAATATCTGCATACCAGGGTACCTGAGCAAGATCCAAGGCAAGTAATTGCTCATCGGGGAACTCTTCGCGAATCTGTCCTTCATTTCTCACATGAGATGAATCCTCAAATCTAGACAGATGATCAACTATCTGGTTTTCGGTCCCCTTCCTATCTTTAATCTCTAGATCAAACTCTTGCAAGAGCAATATCCACCTAATTAGCCTCGACTTTGCATATTTCTTGTTGAACAAATATTTGATTGCCGCATGATCAGTATAAAAAACAACAACCTTAGTGCCTACCAAGTATGACCAGAACTTATCAAAAGCAAACACTAATGCTAGCATCTCTTTCTCTGTGACAGTATAATTGGACTGCGCTGCAACAAGTGTCTTGCTAGCTAACAACTCAAATGCCTGCAAACACTTTTCATCAAATACAAACTTCACCTCTTTTTCCAATAGGCTGCACATGGGTCTTGCAGTCTTAGAAAAGTCCTTGATAAATCTCCTGTAAAACCCAGCATGCCCAGAAAACTTCTAATTCCCTTCATCGTGATGGGTGGTGGCAACTTTTCAATGACCTCCACTTTGGCTTTATCAAATTCCAGCCCATTCCTGGAGATTTTCTGCCCTAACACAATCCCCTCTCGAACTAAGAAGTGGCACTTTTCCTAGTTCAATACCAAATTTGTTTCTTCACATCTTGCAAGGACCCTGTCAAGATTAGTCAAACAAAGGTAAAAAGACTTACCAAATACCGAGAAGTCGTCCATGAACACCTAAACAAAATCCTCCACCATATCATGGAAGATTGCCATCATGTATCTCTAGAATGTCGCCGATGCATTGGATAATCTGAATGGCATACATTTGAACGCATAGTTGCCATACGAACAAGTGAAGGTAGTCTTCTCTTGATCCTCTAGTGCAATAACTATCTGATTATACCCTGAGTAGCCATCCAGGAAGTAGTAATATTCTTGCCCGCCAGTCTATCCAACATCTGATCAATAAAAAGCACCGGGTAATGGTCCTTTCTAGTGGCATCATTCAACTTCCTTTAGTCCATGTAGATACGCCACCCAGTTACTGTCCTTGTAGGGATCAGTTCATTCTTCTCATTAGTTATCACCATCATTCTGCCCTTCTTGGGTACACACTGTACCAAACTCACCCATTTACTATCTGATATGGGATACACAATCCCCACATCTAACCACTTGATCACCTTTTTTCTTACCTCATCCTTCATCATTGGATTCAGTCTCCGTTAGTGTTGTCTACTCAGCTTATGCCCTTCCTCCATGTAGATCTTATGCATACATAACGCGAGACTGATCTCGTGATTGTCAGACATTTGCTAGCCTAGAGCTGCTTTCCTTTTCTTCAGAATACTCAATGTTGGTTCCACCTGTGATTCAGATAAATGTTGCAGACAAAATATAACTAGTAAGGTCTTATATTCACCCAAAAATGCATACCTGAGGTGGGCTGGCAATGCTTTTAATTCCAGCTTGGGTGTTTCTTCAACGGAAAGCTTGGGTGTAGGACCCAACACCCTGTTCAAAGGCTCCTAGTGATCTTTTTATGTGCCCACACTTGCCACATTCAGAAATTATACCATTTCTTGGGCCTCAGCATCTCCATAGATATCATCTCCCACTAACACACGCTCTAATGGGTCTTTAGATGCAATATATAGGGCCTCTGCTTCAAGATCTATCACCGTTATCGCAGACAGCTCTTCATACACAACAGGGAGCTTCAACGCCTTGTAAACATCAAACACCTCCACTTCGTCATGTGCCCACATAGTGAGTTGCCCGTCTGCTACATCTATCATAGCATTCCCTGTAGTCAAGAAAGGTCTCCCCAAAATGAATGGAACCTCAAGATCTGGCTCAAAATCCAGCACCACAAAGTCTACTGGGAATATCAAAGACCCCACTTGCACTAAGACATCCTCTATAACACCCTCTGGCCTAGCAACAGATCTATCAGCTAACTGCAAGATGATGGTAGTGGGTTTAGGACTACCCAACCCCAACTTTTTATACAACGACATTGGCATCAAGTTTATACTAGCTCCTAGATCACACAATCCTCACACATGGATGCTCTGCCCTATAGTTATTTGAACCGTAAAGCTACTCGAATCTTTCAGTTTGGTGGGCAACTTATTCTGGATTCGGGAGCTGCACTCTTCAGTAAGTGCTACAGTCTCATATTCAGTCAGCCTCTTTTTGTTTGCCACGATCTCCTTCACATACTTAGCATACCTGGGTATACCCTACAAAACATCTACCAATAGCAAATTAATATGAACTTGCTTCAAAAGAGAGAGAAACTTACCAAAACATTCATCCTCTATTTGTTTCTTGAAGTTTTGAGGGAATGGATGAGGTGGTTTCACTATTGGTTGCACTATTTCTTTTTTTGCAACAACTTCATTCTCCTTGCTCACAAATTCAGTATTTCTTTTATTTGGAGCCAACTCCTCTAACTGCAAACCACTGCGTGTACCTACCGCATTTACCTGCTTGGGATTTGGATCAGTGTTTCCCGGCAAACCTACTTACGGTCGTGAGTTCTGGGCACTAGCAAATTGCCCGAATTATTTCTCCATGTTTTGTGTAGCTAGCTGATTATTTCTCACATCAATAGCTAATTGAGCTTGATCATCCATGATCTTCTTCAACATTTCTTCTATGCTTATGTTATTTGGCTGCTTATTGGGCTGCTCCCGTTTGGCCTGTTGTTAAGACCCATGTGCATTCCCCTAGGGTCTATACTGATTTTGGCCTTGAGCTTGATTTTGATTCCCTCCCTAGGAAAAATTTGGATGATTACGCCAACTAGGATTGTAGGAGTTTGCATAGTTTTGCTTCCTACCTCCTCGTTGTGCATTCGCTACAAAATTCACAGAATCCGGGTTTGCACCACATAACTCTCCACTATGATCATACACTCCGCAAATTTCACACCAAGTTGGTGGTTGTTGGACTATATTCACCTGAGTTGGTTGTTGTCCCAATGATAGATTGTTGAAGTGAGTGTTCATCATGTTCTGTATTGCAACAATCTGTGCAGTTAAGGCATTCACTGCATCTACCTCTAACACGCTGGCAGTTTTTTGTATTACGGGTTTAGCTCCTCCTCCATTCCACTCAGGGATACCCTGTGAGATCCTATTTAGCAAGGTGAATAATTCAGTATAAGTTTTCTCCAAAGCATATCCACCTGCAGTTGAATCTAGTAAAATCTTAGTGTTAGGATCTAATCCTTCAATGAAGGTATGGACCAACACCTCATTAGCCTGATGATGATGTGGACAGCTCATCAACATCATTTTAAATCTGTCCCAAGCCTGGTACAAGTTCTCTCCTCCTTTCTGTTGGAAACTCAAGATGTTGCTCCTTAACTTAGTTGTTTTCCCATATGGGAAAAATATAATAAGGAACTTCAGTGCAAGATCGTCCCAGGAGGTACAAGAGTTAGCAGACAAAGAATTCAACCATTCTTTTGCTTCCCCTAGCAAAGAAAAGGGGAATAAAGTAAGCCTCACGTAATCCACATTCACTCCAGCTTAAGTGTAAGTATCACTGATCTCGAGGAAATTTTGGATATGGACTGTTGGATCCTCGTGAGATAAACCAGTGAACATTCCTTTCGTGTGCAATAGTTGCACCATACTCTGCTTCAGTTCAAATCTTCTACCAACTTAAGGTTTCTGTATGCATGAAATCACATTGGTGCTACGTGGGATTGCCACGTCTCTTAGTTTCATCTCAGCAATTAATGTAGGTTCTTCTTGCTCAACTCTTGTTACCAGAGATGTTGGTTCACTAGAAACAAGAGGGACTGGGTAAATGAGTTGTCTTTGCCTTCTCCGGTAATGAACGATTCTTTCCAATTTAGCTAGAGGCTCTACCAAGTTCTGATGGTCTTCCAGTTTGGAAATTCAACACAACATGTAAAATGAATCGCTAAGATCAAGTTGTCAACACTTGCTTTTAACTTCAGAAACCAGAAAAATCAAATAGTTCTTAATTCTAAAGTCCCCGACAGCGGCGCCAAAAACTTGTTGCGCCCAAATCGTACACACAAGTGTACATGGTCGTTCAAGTATTAAAGTGACTCTTTTTAAGAGCTGAGTATCATACCCACAAAGACTTACAATTAGAATAACTTGATTTTTCCAATACTTTCAGCTTAACACAAGTGTTATCAAAATTTCAAGATTGATTTATTTTATAATATAAAAGTTAAACAAAACTAAACAAACGCGATTCAATTTTGAGGGTTTCAAACAAGGATTGGGTAACGTCCAGGGCTGCAACTCTTATCAGGATTCATGCAAGTTATCTTGTTAAACGGATATTCATCAACTATCGAATGAATGATCACAGGGTTAAATATATGATTATGGTCTCCTGACCTCTAATCGCCTACGATAAATGGCAACCTAACTACATCGTTGAGCGGGGATAGGTTGGACCACTCACCAAGCATTATGATATATTCCTGTATAATGACCAAACAAGGTTTCTAGGTATATATCTATCCTAGATACAAATTAACTCTAAATCTTAAGAGAAAATCATGCTCCTTATCCCCCGCGTTCTATCCTATTATTCCTCTCCCGAGTTCAATTTGGACAATATGTTTATTTCAATGGTGATTAGGCACGAAATACAAAAAGCAAGAACATAAGAGAGATTTATTTGATAGTTAAATGCAATCCATAAAAACTCAATTACTTACAATCATCATGTAGCCACAACCCTAAAATTAGGGAAATTAGCTACTCATAATCGTATTTTTAATCAAACAACATTTAAATATCATAAAGAGATTGAAAATAGAACAGATTAGGAAAGAACCCTAAAAACTGATGAAATAGCTCTCCAAACCGTCATTCTTCATAACCCAGAAAAAGAATAATAAAATAAAATAAAATATTAGTCTATTTATACTAAAGTCAAAACGGCCAAAACTGGCAAGTGTAGGCGCGACGCGGAGCTACTGCTCAGATTCGTTTTATGGAAACTACTCATCTCCGTGACGCAGCGACTTCACGGACCACTCTGCCTCAAATCCTCCTTTGAACGAAAATTAAAATCCCTCTCCACGACGCATAGAGGGTACGGGCCTTTCACGAGCAAGAATAGAATTCCTCTCCGTGAGTATAAATAGGACTTGGACTTCATTTCTTCATTCTTCTTCCTTGCTTCTTTACAACTTGGATCTTTTGTGTTCCCCAATGCTCGTTTCTTCATTCAAGCTTACCTACACAACTAATCATGTTGGTTAGCATATATACAATCAAACGCCTTGACATCACTATTAAACAACATAAATTGAGTTTAAACATAGCCTAAATGCGGGTATTTTTTAGTCCCTAGGCATATAAATACGCCTAAGATCATTTATCCCAAGACATTAGTATTTCTACTTGGATGTGGAAAGATTTAAATATGGATTTCATAGTTGGGTTGCCTCGCACACGGTGACAATATGATTCGATTTGGGTTATAGTAGACTGAATGAAGAAATCGACTCATTTCATTTCCGTCAAAGTTTCTTACTAGGAGGAAGATTAAGCTAAGTTGTATTTGAGGGAAATGGTAAGGTTGCATGGAGTGCCCTTATCCATTATCTCTGATAGAGATACCCAATTCACTTCTCAATTTTGAAAGTCTTTCTAAAAGGGCCTTGGTACTCGTGTTAAGCTTAGTATGACTTTTCATCCGCAAACCAATGGGCAAGCGGAGTGTACTATCCAAACTTTAGAAGATATGTTGAGAGCTTGTGTGATTGATTTCAAGGGTAATTGGGATGATCAATTGCCTTTGATTAAGTTTGCCTATAACAATAGCTATCACTCAAGTATTGGTATGGCTCCTTTTGAGGCATTATATGGTAGGAGGTGTAGATCTTCTATAGGCTTGTTTGAGGTGGGTGAAGTTGACCTAATAGGTTCCGAATTGGTACATGAGGCTATAGAAAAAGTTCAACTTATTAGAGAAAGGTTGAAAACAACTCAAAGTCGATAAAAGTCGTATGCCGATGTTAGAAGAAGAGATTTTGAGTTTGATGTTCATGATTGGGTTTACTTGAAAATTTCACCTATGAAGGGTGTAATGAGATTTGGTAAGAAAGGGAAGCTTATAACCCATTATGTAAGCCCATATCAGATTTTGAGACGTGTTGGTAAGGTTTCTTATGAACTAGATTTGCCTAATAAGTTGGCATCGGTGCATCCGGTCTTCCATGTATTTATGTTAAAGAAATGCGTTGGAGATCTGACATCTGTATTTACCTTAGAAGGTCTGGGAGTTAAGGAGAATTTTTTTTATGAAGAAGTTCCGGTTGAGATTTCAGACAGGCAAGTCAAGAAGTTGAGAAACAAAGAAGTTGCTTTCGTGAAAGTGTTGTGGAGGAATCATTTAGTTGAGGGTGCTACTTGGGAGGCCGAAGCCGATATGATGTCCCGATATTCTCATCTCTTTCCTTCTACTTCTACTCTAGCTTGAGGTATTGAATTCCTCATGGTTTACTCTTTTGATGTCATGTGTTTTAGATATTCCCATGATTTCCTTTTATTATGCATGTTCATGAAAAGCTTAAGTTTTTAGAAAATGAGTCAACTTGATTGATTTCTACATGTTTATGTGCATTTGAGTATGAATTGCATATAGACTACATCTGATGTTTTGAACATGCCTTAGCCTGGAGTTGATGTTTCCTCCTCGGATAAATGCATTTGAGTATGAGTTGCATATGAGTTTCATGATATGAAGATATGAAAATGTTTTAGCTTGGAGTTGATGTTTCCTCCTCGAATATATGCATTTATGTGATTGCATACATGATGGGCTGCTAGTTTTGAGTCTTTTCTTTCAAAAAATAATAATCAGAATCCCATTTGAGGATGAATGTTCCCAAGGAGGAGATAATGTAACACCTCAGAATCTAGTAGACTAAGTTAAGGGGTCAAGTGGGAGGCCACTAGCCCTCCACGGAGCTAAGGCACCCTTCATGGAGCCCCTCACGGACTGTGAAGGACACCACGGCTCGTGGTGGTGCTCGTGGAGCCTTCTAGTAGGTGGCCAAGATGGGCTCTCCTCCCATGAGCCTTTAGACGCCTCATGAAGGGCACCACGGCTCGTGGTGGTGCCTATGAAGGACTAGGCAGTGTGCTCTTCAAGACAACCTCCTCCCACAAACCACTAGTCGGGTCGTGAAGGCCTAGACAGCTCGTGGAGGTGGGCGTGCTAGGTCAGTGGGGTTTGGGGTGGTTTGCCAAGCCACTAGTCAAGGACCACGGCTGCCACAACGGGTCGTATGGCCCTTGACGGCTTATGGAGCCTGGCGTGACGAGGTTATGTTAGCTTAAAGTTCAGGGGCTTTTGGATCTTTTCCAAATTTCTTTAAAACAAATCTATGTCGTTTTACTATGTCTAGGACCCCTGTATAAGTGATTTTAACCCCAAAACTTACCCATTCAAGTCATTCTCTTAAATTCACCAAAAAAAATTGGGTTCTTCTTCTCCAAAATATTTATCTCTTTAGAAACTTGAAGAAGAAGAAGGGTTGAAGCTAGGGCTCAAGGTTAAGTCTACATTCTCGATTTGTTTGGGGGCTTTGATAGCAAGGTATGATAATTTTTCATCCATGGAATCCTTGCATCCATGGAGCCCTTAAGTTCTCCCCATAGAAAAGTAGAAATTCCCCCAATTTGAGGTATGGTTTTCTTCTAAGTAATGGGTCTTTATGAATGTTGATTCAATTGATTGAATTATGATTGTTTATGCATGAATTGAGAGGATTCCATGCTTTTATGATGAATTTCCATGTACCCATGCTTAACCCATGTTTCTAAGATGAAATTGAATAAAATGGGTTTTACTCTATGAAAGGAGAATTTATGGATTTATGTGTATTCTTATAGGATAAATAAGATACAATATGAGTTGCTTTGAGAGTGAAGCATATGTGATTAATTGTTGATGGTTGATGTGATTGTTGTGGAAGGGATCTTCCCACGTGATTTCTTATGTGTGAATGTGAAGGGGTTTCTCACTTTGAATGATTCTAGGTTGAAAGGACTTCTCACCTAAAATGAATCTAAGCTAATGTCATGACCCGAGAGCACCCCCTAGTTGTAACACGACGTACTCGACCTTAGCATATCAGGAACATTAAAGCATATGAAAATAGCGGAAAATTTAAAACTTTTCTTTACAATCGAAGTCTTCATAAAATAAGAGAGAGTCTATGACACTATGTCTCAAACTATCTATAACATTAGACTTAAATCTCTTTTAATACAAACTTAGGGACACGACCCTTACATAAATCTAAAAACATAAAGTAAAGATATAAGTGGACAAGGTGGGTTCATCCTCGAAACTATGAGGACTCCCCAAGTCTTCATTCCCAAGCTCCTAAGAAACCTATCTTCCATGTACAAGACACCACATCTCCAAACCCTACACTTTGCATAAAATGTAGAAGAAGGGGTTAGCACAAAAAGTACTAAGTATGGAAGCCATGCATAAAAACCATTAAAACATGCATAAAAGGGACATTTAGTTGAAACCATGCTTTATGCGCCTTTGAACATCATCTTGAAAGAGTTGAAGAATCATAAGTCATAAACAACTCACATATAGTTCATCAAAGCACAAAGGGTAATAAACATCACCATAGGCATAGTCTCTAATCATAGTCTTAATACAATATTACTCATTACAAGACATACGACTCATGCATATTCAATCATTAAGATCATTACATCATAATAAAATATCAACATAAGTAACCCTAGGTTGCACTTGTTCCATGTGTAGATAAAGCCCCATAACCCTATCTACACTAAATACTACCTTTGGATCACCATGCTTATACTTAACATACATTAGTCTTATCCATAATTCATACACATAGTAAAGAGATATTCATAAACACTAGCTCATATCAAGGAAACTCAATCATAATGCTAATTCAATGGAAGCCTGCATTACTCATAATACTCATAATAAAATGGAACTACACCATGGCTACTTTAGAAGTCTACTTGTGCCATGTATGAGTGGCATCCCGTAATACCCTTCATACTAAGTAGATCTCCTATAAGAGTCATTAGTCATAGTTCATGCAACATATTCATATCATACATCTTAGTAATATTTCATATACTTCATATCATAAGTAAACCACCCTCATAACCCCTTCACAAATTCACTTGTACAATGTACATATGAAGTGCCATACCCCCACATATACTAAGCAAACCCATCAAGAAGTCATAAGTGTAATTCACATGCATATTCATAATACATAGTAAGTGAAGTCATCTTTACTTCATACTTCATAAGTTGCCATACATAAGGGACTCACACAAGAACTCCTCAAAGAACCCACTTGTGCAATGTCTAGGTAAAGTCCCATATCCTTACCTAAACTAAGTAGCACCCCTCAAAAAGCCCTAGTTAGAGTTCATATTTATATTCATAAGGCATATTCATTAAACATAGGGATATTAGCAATAACCAACATAGACCATGTGAGCTTCATGGAATCCGGTGTTCTACTCCCACACCGAAAAGAGAGTGTTCCACTTGCCTAGGTAGAACTAACATAATAGCATCTAGGTGGATCCACTAGCTAATAGGAACATGGAGATTGCTACTAGAAACCCGGACTTGCTAAACATAGATGGTTTCCATCTCATGAGACAACATACATATATCACGAACCCGGACTTGCTAAACGTAGAACCCATATGGGAAGCTGGACTTGCTAAACGTAAAATCTTCCATCTCATTTTCATGTTCACTCGGTGCTAAGCACAATTCCCTTTTAAAGTAGTACTAAGCATTTACTTACAATTTAATTCAATAAGGAATGCATTAGGGACTCAACCCATCATTCATCATATAACACAAATGTTTCAAAGATGAGAATAGTCTTTCATTATAGAACCAACCACATGTGAGAATGTTCTTTCATTTCATATTCATATAGTGTTTTTGAGAATTACCTTTTATTCAACATATCAACACTACTATAATCATAACATAACATTCATACTCACATCCTAGCATACATAGTCATATCTTCATGGTCATGTACATTTCATGCATAATTGTCACGACCCGAGAGCATCCCCAAGTCGTAACATGCGTATTCGACCTCTCAGAGGTCTCATACAAGCCCTTAGCATTCATCACATTAGATATGTAAAATAGTGCGGAATTAAAAACTCTTTAAATAAAATCCCATAAGACTCAAAGGTCATTTTTAAAAACATCATTCAAAAGTACACAAGCGGAATACTAAGTCT
>JAJOOE010006320.1:0-65713 GCA_036250405.1 Solanum raphanifolium | reverse complement strand
ATACTTCTATGTCTAGATGGTGCATTGTGACGAAGTTAGATTCTATTTTTCATATATGAAGTGAAGTTGAACTTCCAAAGTAAAAGTTTTAAATTTTCCGTGATTTTATTCTATGATACATGTTATGATGAATGTTAAGGGCTTGTAAAGACCTCTTCAAGGTCGAATACGCCAGTAACAACTAGGGGGTGCTCTCGGGTCGTTACAGTGAATGATTGTGATTTATGACCGAAGAAACGTGAACGTTCATATTGTTATGACTATTTGTAGGAAATTAGACTTGTTTTAATACATATAATATGTAGGTTAATTAAAAGGGTTTTAGTGTTCTAAAATGATACAAATAATATTGAAGTATGTATGCGATGAAAATAGTAAGAGGAAAATACGAGTGTGAATTGATGAATGATTGCTACAAATTGTTCATCAACTCTTTCTAATGTGGTACCTCGAATTTCATTCAATTTCGAACTTAATCAATTTTGACAAATAACACTTGAGATTCTTTTAAGAAAAAGAAGAGTAGAAAACTTTTAAAAAAATAGTAGTTGAAAAGTTAAGAGGAAACCCCTCTGTTTATAGCTAAGAAATAGTAGTATGAATATATGCTAATTGTATCTTATCAGAAAAGTCACACCCCTTCGAAAAAGTCACTGCTCATAGGAAAAGTCACAACTCTTTCAAATAGTCACAACTCATTGGAAAAGGCACAACCCTTTGGAAAAGTCACAACCTTTTGAAAAAATCACAACTCTTAGGAAAAGTCAAAACTCATTAAAAATGTCACAACCTGTCAAAAAAGTCACAACCCTTCAGAACGTCACAACTCATCGTAAAAGCCACAACCCTTTAATGTTAAAAGGTATCTACTTTCAATTTAATATAATTAATTGAACAAATAAATAAAATAAATTGAGTATTTTTAATTGAAGTTATTATAATAATTTAGCATTAAAGTTTGAGAGTTCGTGCTTTTAAGGATGTGTGTGTGTATACATACATACATATATATATATACATATGATTCATTGAATAAATAAATAAAATAAATTGAATATTTTTAATTGAGGTTGTTATAGTAATTTAACATTGAAGTTTGTGAGTTCATGCTTTTATGATAGGTTAAGAATTTAGTAATTAAAGAGGAAAAGAAGAAGTTCTCTTATTACTCCATTCCACCCTACCCAGTATACTAACCCCATATTTCATCGCCAACCCACCCTCAAAAAGATTTCTTTTAATTATTTTTGGGGGAAGGATGGGATGGGGAGCGGTGGTAGGGTGTGGGATGGTGTGAGAAAAAAAATTAATTTTATTTTAAAAGTAATTTTAATTTTTTTAAAGAGGGGTTGGGGTGGGGGAAATCGAGATAGGAGGTGGTGTGAGATAAGAGTATTTTCGTAAAAAACTTTTAAAATAATTTGGGGGTAAGGGGTGGGCTGGGTGGTGAGATTGAGGTATTGGATAGGGGATGGGGTAGGTTAAGAAAAAAATTATTTTTTTAAAGTTCTTCTATTCTTTAATTGCTAAATTTTAGCGTTTGATTATTTAAATATATTTTTTAATATACACATGAATAGATGACATTTCCTGAGGGGTATTTTTTAAATTATTTAATCAAGTAGGGAGTGTTAGGCTGTCAATAGTTGATAATATATACAGTAAAACCTCTATAAATTAATACTCAGTAAATTGATAATCTCTCTAAAGTAATATTTTCCTCCGGTTCCGACTTGGGCGAATGGAAAAAATCACTAATTTCGATAAGATAATAAGACAGTATATTTCCAGAAGAACCCTATATAAATATATGGTCCATTAGTATCATAAATTAATAATTCTTTAAAAGTACAAATATATCTTAGACAATTTAGTGAAAATATGATTATATTGTGTTCTGTTTTTCTTAAAACATAAATCTAGTTGAAGCTCATCTCTAACTTTTCTTATTGCATCCAAGAGCTCCCTGTTGTCTTTTCGAACTGCACCATAAAATTGTGAAGAGTTCTAGATGTGATAAGTGCTTCCTTATGCGTAACTAGTTCCAAAGGTATAGTATCATCTTTAACTTCATCATCAACATTGCTTTTTCCGATGGTATCCACTATTTCATCTAAGCTCTGGACCTCTGAACATGTATCACTTTCACCCGGATAATCCAACAGGTTATTGACATCCATTTTATTGTGGTAACTCAGATCATCAATCATGACCTCAAGTTCATGAATGATGTTTTCACAAGTGGGTTCATTCAAATTCTCTGAGATTGCATCCCCGAACGAATTTTACAGTGTCGAAAACAATTTGCTATTGTCTATTGTTGAACATTTGTTGTCCAAGCAGTTATTGCAAAATTGATAGCATCTAAAACATTAATCTATGCTGGATCAGTTTGTCCCACTTCATAGCCTTCTAATATCCTACGATAAAATTTGTTACGATAATACACCTTGAAAGCTCTTATTATCATTTTGGATGACATGTTGGGCGGCAATAAAAACAACTCAACATTTTGTAGTCCTTCAATTTTTCTATTATGGGTTGGACAATTATCTACCACAAGCAAAACTCGTGTACCATGCATTTTGTGGTCAAACCAATAAATATATTCATCAAAAAACACACTTGTCATCCATGCTCTTTTGTTTGCACGATAGTGACAATTCAATAAATATGATACATAAATTAGTAAGATACAATGATTTTGATGCATTAGTTGTACTTTATGTACAATAAATTTTTTTTTGTGAAATCAATAAATATGATACATAAATTACTAAGATGCAATGATTTTGATATCATCAAAATTAAGCTTCATTAAATCTCAGACCATTTTTTAAATTCATAAATATTAATTTATCGATTAAATATTATCTCTATAAAATAATAAAATTTAATCCCCACCTACATTAATTTATAGAGATTTTAATATATATATATATACTAGTTTTACGGCACGTGCGTTGCACGTGTGTATCGTATATATAGTATATGATGTTGTAAAATAGAATTAAATTACTAAATTAAAACTTTTTAGTAAATAATTATAGTTGAACAAACATAGGACAAGTGTTTTTAAATTATTAATACATATTGTCAAAGAGTTACTTGTATTTTGAGAGCAAAATGACTAGATATCATTAAAACATTTCAAAATACATTCAAAGTTTAAATATGGGAGAAAGTGACATTTCTTTAATAATATTATTTTTTACTTAACTCAATTTTGTAAACAAATCTAAACAACAAAGTAGAAAAAAATATCCATTCAAAAAATGTCACGAATAGCCTTTCCTCTTGAGGTTATGAACATAAATGATGTACACCATTTAAGTAGAAATTTTGTCTTAAATATTCATACTTGAAATTTAATATGTGCATGCCACTAATAAGGATTACCATAAGTATTTCAATATTTTATCTTTATATTCAACATATCTTTGACAAAATATTATTACTCAATTAATATTTAAATAAGGCTATCATAGAGAGGTAATTTTACCAAAAAAGTATACTTGGTTGCTATCATAAATGTTGGTTATATATACTTCAGTAGAATAATTTAATATTAATATATGAATAACATCACCTATGGTGAAAAATATTTCATTTCATTAAGTTTCTACCTTATCTTTGTGAAATTGTAGTCTTCTCCTTTTTTCTGCCACATACATATCATATAGTTCTTGTCTAATGAAAGTATCTAGTATCTTATAAAAGTTGTATCATGATATAAAACATTTAAATTTTTCAATAGTAAAAATTGATAGATGAATAAAATTTAAAGTATTTTTATAGAATCATTAATTTAATTTAAGCTCATTTTATGATCAATCACTATTTTCTTATCTATTTTATATGGCTAGTAAGGAGTAAAAATATTATATGGAAAAATGCATAGTCAATGATGAAGGAATACGAAAATATATGTTCATGCTAAATTCACTTTAGTGTCCCATTTGATTTAAATCTCTTGCCACCAACATTTTACTTTCTTCATTAATTTTTACATACATATCTATTAAAAAATAATTATTATCATGGCTATGTTATCATATTATAAGTAAAAGTGAAAATCTATTTTTGAAATAGTGAATTTAACATCAAAACTAATAATTCAATGGACTACGTTGATACCCATTGTTTTAGCAAAATTAGGAAGAAACTCCTTCGTTTGAGGGAAAAGAATAAAAAATAAAAAAACAAAGAAGAAATATCTTACCCAAATCATATGCCTTTTTTCATATCTTTTTAATAGTATTGTCTCTCCCACAACTTTCCGTCATTGTTAACTCATGAATATGGTAAGAAAAAAATACGAGTGTGAATTGATGAATGATTTGCTACAATTTTTTCACCAACTCTTTCTTATGAGGTACCTCGATTTTTATTGAACTTCGAACTTGATCAATTTTTGCAAATAACACTAGAGATTTTTTAACAAGAAGAAGAGTAGAGAACTTAAAGAAATTGTAGTTTAAAAGTGTGAGGAAATCCCTCTATTTATAGCTACCAAATATTAGTATGAATAGATGTTAATTGTGCCTTATCCGAAAAGTCACAACCTTTCGGAAAAGTCACTGCTTATTGAAAAAGTCACAACCCTTTAAAAAAGGCATAACTCATCAGAAAAGGCACGGCCACAACTCTTCGAAAAAATCACGACCCTTCGGAAAAGTCACAAATCATTAAAAAAGTCGCAACCCATCAAAAAAGTCACAACCCTTTGGAAAAGTTACAACTCATTGAAAAAGTCACAATCCTTTAATTTGAAAAGGTATCTACTTTCAATATAATAAAATTAATTAAATTAATTACTAAAATAAATTAAGTATTTTTAATTGGGAGTATTATAGTAATTCAACATTCAAGTTTGAGAGTTCATGCATATAAGTATATATATATATATATATATATAAGAGGGATTTCCTCTGTATCCACTCTCTAGCTAGCCGCCATCTTAAACCTGTTCATCTCCGACCAATTTCCGGTGGCTATGGCCACCAGTTCACCCGGTCAACCCCCCACTAGGGTTTATCTACACCCAGAACTAACCAAACCTAATTATGCAGCAACTTTGAAGCCAGTACAGACTGTCGTGAAGACAATTCCCATGAATCCCATTGCTTATTTACATGGTGAACCAAGAATAATTTGGGAAGAGGAAGAGGTAGAACAAATGATCATCCAGGAGAATCTGGAGTATGCAGTAATTGGGAAATTCTCATATGGATGGCCTGACATCCAAGATCTGAGGAAAATCATTCCAAAACAGTGCAAATTGAAAGGCAAATGCAACATAGGACTGTTGAGCAACATATATGTGTTGATGAGAGAATCGTGTATGGAGGACTACGTAAACATGCTATCAAAACCAACTTTTTATTTAATGCACAAAGAGTGGTCATATCCAATGAGAACTTTGAAGTGGGATCCCATGTTTGATCCATTGGAGGAAACATCTACAGCTATTGCATGGATCTCCTTTCCATCACTACCTCCTAATTTTTTTGTTAAGAAAGCGGTATTTTCTTTGGCAGCTGTGGTTGGAAAGCCACTTCAAGTGGACTTGGCAACAAAAAATCAAACGAGACCTAGTTGCGCTAGGGTGAAGGTGGAAGTCGATCTTCTAAGTGAATTCCCAAAAAGAATCAATGTGGGTCTTAGAAGACAATCAGGAAAGATATGTGAAAAGTAGATCAAAATCAAGTACGATTATGTACCAAAATATTGCCAAAGTTGTAAAATACAAGGACATAATGAACAACAATGTTATATCATTCACCCAGAGCTATATCCAAAGGAGGGAGGAGAGAGTGGAGGGGAGAAAAATAAGGAAGAAGAACTGCATGATGGTGATGCTGATCAGAAGAAGAAGAGTGCGGAACATAACGATAACAAAGATCAGGAACAATTCAAGGCACAAAGACAAAAGAATGGAGTGGGATGGAGAAGAGAAGTAAAAGGAAAAGGGGAACAAGTGTGGAACAAAAAGGGCACTCAATAGGAAAAAAATGTGGTGAGCACTAGGACCAAATTTGAAGCTTTAGCAGAGAAGGATGAGGCAAGTGATAAACAAGAGATACAACCTATGGTTATCAAAGGGAGAGAGACAAAATAGTGGGTGGAAAAGACCTTTGGTGTGAAAAAGCATCACTTGGAGAATAGTGGGACAAAGAGCAACAATAAGGAAAGTATAAACAATTCAATAAAGACAGTAAAAAGTCAGATACCACTTGGCTCTCATACGGTGGATAAGGGAGGGAATAATGAGAATGAGAATGATGCAAGAAGTAGCAACAAGGTGATAGATGAGGTAGAGAACAACCAGGTTGATCAGAATAGCGGGAGGAGAGATCCATATGAGCATGACGAAGCACTACAGAGGGGAGACAATAGTATTCCTGACCTACAAGAGTTAACAGTGGAGGAGATGATACAGAGAAAGGATACAAAGAAAGATAAAGACATTGGGGAGAATATACAAGCGATAGGCAGGGATGGAGACTTATCCCCAAGACAAATCAAATACTTGGAGAGTGGAGAAAAACTCAGTAAGTTGTGTGCACCATCACTCCTTCTTCAAGTAAAAACAAGGAGCAATAAGGATAGACCATAAGATAGTTATCAAATGATTGGGAAAGCAATCTTCTGGAATATAAGGTTAGTTAAAACTCAAAAAGCTTTTGAGGGATTAATTGTCTTGAATAGAAGGCATAAATACAATTTTATAGCTTTAATGGAGCCTTTTCAAGGACCACAACAGTTAGAACAATACAAAAGAAAATTGGGTTTCAAGAATGGTTACTGTAATTGCTCAGGAAAGATATGGGTTATGTGGGACGATGAGTGGTCAGGAGAAGTAATTAGAGATAATATGCAACAACTGACTATGAAACTGATCAAAAACAATGTTGAAATAGTGATTACTTCTGTCTATGCTAGATGTGACTCATTTCATAGACTGGAACTCTGGGAAGAACTGGAAAACTTAGTGCAGGAAGTCTCTTTGTCTTGGTTGGTGGGCGGTGACTTTAATGTAATTCGAAATGCTAAAGAAAAGGAAGGAGGGTTACACTTCACCCAACTCGAGGCTGTGGATTTCAATCAATGTTTAAACAATTGTGCGCTATCTGAATCGAAGTTCTCGGGTAGTAAATATACGTGGTGGAATGGTAGGATAGAAGGGGCTTGTATCTTCAAGAGACTGGATAGAGTATTGTGTAATCAAGAATTTTTAAATATCCTACCTTCTAGCGAAGTACTGTATTTGGTGAGACAAGGGTCAGGCCATGCTCCGTTACATGTTTGATGCAACTCTGATGAGGAAATAATAGCTCGACCTTTCAAGTTCCTAAATTTTTGGACTAAACATCCAAACTTTAAAAAGATCATTGAAGAGAGTTGGAATGTGGAGTTTGTGGGTTGTCCATTCATGGTGTTTCAGGCAAAAATCAAGAAGATAAAAGGAGTGTTAGCAAAATGGAGTAAGGAGACCTTTGGGGATATCTTCCAGCGGATAGCAACACTAGAGGATGAGATAAAATAGAAAGAGTGTCAACTGGAGATAAATCCAATGCTGAAAATAGAGAGATTTTAAGCAGGGCTGAAGCTGAGTTGAAGAAATATCTGCATATAGAGGAAGAGTACTGGAAACAAAAGTCGGGGATGATGTGGTTTAAACAAGGCGACAAAAATACCAGATTCTTTCATAATTACGTGAAATGGAGAAGGAAGAAGCTAAACATAACAGAGATCCAAAATGCCCAAGGGGATATGGTAAAAACGATTGACGATATTGGAGCTAAGGCAGTTTTGTTTTTTGAAGGGCAATTCAGGGAGAATTATAGACATGATTCAGATGACATGCTCGAAATAATTCCTAAAATGATTACAACGGAGCAGAACAAGGAGATGGGAAGAATTCCAAGCAAAGCGGAAATCAAAGAAGTGGTATTCTCCCTTAATGGAGAAAGTATGGGTGGTCCTGATGGTTTTTCAAGTATGTTTTTCCAAAGCTATTGGAGTATTATTGGGGACGATATACAAATAATAGTGGTCGCATTCTTCTGTGGACAACAACTTCCTAGGTTCATAACTCATACTAACCTAGTGTTGATTCCTACGAAAGAACATGTTTGTAGCTTCACAGATCTTAGGTCGATCAGCCTAAGTACTTTTGCCAACAAGATAATCTCTAGGGTACTTCACTAAAGGATCACCAAATGGTTACCTATGATGATTTCTAAGAATAAATCGGGTTTTGTTAAAGGGAGAAACATTACTGAGAATATTTTGTTAGCCCAAGAGATAATAAGGGACATTAACAAGCGAAAAAAGAATCATAATGTGGTGGTGAAATTGGACATGGCCAAAGCTTACGATAGAGTATCATGGTTCTTTCTGATTAAAGTATTAAGAAGATTTGTTTTTTCAGAAACTATCATAGACATGGTGTGGAGACTTATTTCCAACAACTGGTACTCAATCTTAGTTAATGAGAGGTCTTATGGTTTCTTTCGGTCCCCGAGAGGGGTAAAGCAAGGGGATCCTCTCTCACCTACATTGTTTATCATAGTGGCATAAGTATTGGCGAGAGGATTAAACAAGCTACCGGAGGATGTGGATTTCAAAGACTATGGTCTACCTAAATGGAGCCCTTAAATAAATCATTTGTCCTATGCCGATGACACTATTCTATTCAGTTCAGGGGAAAGAAAGTCGATTAGCAAAATGATGGGGTGTTAAGGGAGTATGAAAAAATTTCAGGACAAATGATCAATTTGAACAAAAGTTTTTCTATCTTCACAATAACACACCATTAATAATGGGTATTAGATTGCGGAGAATTACAGGAATCAGACAGGGTTCATTCCCATTCACATATTTGGGTTGCCCTGTTTACTATGGAAGGAAAAAAGCATCATACTTTGAGGAGATGATTAGAAAGGCTCAAAAGAGAATCATGACATGGCAAAATAAGTGGCTTTCTTATGGTGGCAGGTTCATACTGATTGCAAATGTGCTACAGTCCATGCCAATATACTTACTATCAGCCATGAACCCTCCAAAGAAGATTATTGATCAACTCCATCAAGTATTTGCAACTTTTTTCTGGAGCAAAATAGGTGGAGAAAGAGGGAAGCACTGGGTAGCGTGGAAGGATATATCAAGAGCTTTGTTTGGGAAATTATGGTGGAAGTTCATAACATCAACATCTTTGTGGAGCATAAATATTGCAAAAAGGTTTACCCTTTAATTGCCAAAGGAACTGGGGCTTCCAATACTTGAAAAAGATGACTGAAGTAAGAGAAGTGATAGAGCATGAGATCTGGTCGCAAGTTAAATTAGTAGAGGCCAGTTTTTGGTTTGATAATTGGACCAAACAAGGGGCTCTTTATTTCACTGAAGTTCAGGCAAGTGGGGAGGAAGAATTAGAAATCCGACAGTTTATCACTGATGGAGAATGGGATAGGAATAAACTTCGAAATTGTATCTCAGAGGAAATGGCTGATTTCATAGTGGAAAGTATTAATTCTAGGCTGGTGGATGGGGAAAAAGACAAACCTTGGTGGATGGGAAATTCCAACGGAATTTTCGATGTGAGTTCTGCATATGACATCATGAGACAAAGAAAAGAATAGGAGACTTGGTGGAGATATATTTGGACTAAAATGATTCCTTTTTAAGATTAACTTTCTGTTGTGGAGGTGTTGGAAAGGTCGAATATCAACATAAGACAATCTTAAGAAGATGAGAATTAACATTGTCTCCAGATGCTACTACTGTGAATCTTATGAACAGGAAACAATGACCCATTTATTTCTAACAACCCCTATAGCTCAAAAGCTATGGAGGCAATTTGTTGATTGTGTAGGTATTCAAATACAAGAAGGTAGAGCAAACAATTACAACATAGTAGGGAGCAACAACAAAAACCAAATTGAACCTAATACTACAAGCAATTCCAGTTGTGCTAATGTGGGAACTGTGGAAGAGAAGAAATGCAAAGAGGCATGGAGCAGGGGTGGAGTTTTACAAGTTACATAGGCAATCTAAAAACACTGTCTATTAGCTTGCAAAGACATTATATCCCTGGATTGACATTCCAAGGAACTGGGAAGGAATACTGAGAGTCTTAGACAATTACAGGCCTCAATTACACCATCAGGCAATAAAATGGGAGAAGCTAGCAAATGGAAGGATGAAATGCAATACGGATGGAACTTGTAGAGGAAATCCGGGAGAAAGCTCATACAACTTTTGCATAAGGAATGAATATGGAAACCTAGTGTATGCAGAGGCAAAGAAAATATGATATGGAACTAACATGGAGGCAGAGTCCCTCGCAATCCTAAAAGCCCTAAGACATTGCAGAAACACAAACCTTCAAAGAGCACAAATAGAATCAGACTTGAAAACTCTCACAAACATAATAAGGAGACAGTGGAAAATACCATGGCAGCAAACAGAGATAATAGAGGAGATACAAGAGCTAGTTCAAATTACACAATCCAGTATTAAACATATTTTCAGGGAAGCGAACAATCTAGCAGACAAGATGGCGAATAAGGCGTACAATCATGAAGAGCTAGTACAATATCAGAGCTTTAATCAATTATCAGTAGAATGCAAACATATTTTAAATACGGATAAAGCACAAATACCCATGTTGGGAATCAAAACAAGAAGAATCGGGAATGCTGGACATTAACATGAACATATGCAGAAGCAAAAAACAATCACAACAAAGCGGCTCACAGAGATGAAGAGGCAAGATTCTCACAGAAAACACTTACCCGAGAGCACAAGTCTCCCCTATCGATTACTTTTATGAGCTGAGAAAAGATGGAACTATAGCCACCATTGTAGTAGGAGTTGATAATCACAACAAGAGAAGACGAAGGCTCCGAGCGGCGACATGGGAGTTGGTCGGAAGCTCAAAGTAGAAAACCCAATGATTTAGGGATCTGGTTAAAAGAGGGCTTTTCAGTTGGTCTGGACCTTCTCATTTCCTTTTTGTTGTTTCCATTCAGTTATTTTCTTTCCTCTTCGGGTTCAATTGGCCCTTTTTGTACAGATTTAATTTAATTTAAGTTATTAATAAAATGGAGCTAATAGCTCCACATATGAATTTTAAAAAATAAAAGATAAAAAAAAAAAAAATTGGCCCAGATTATATGGTAAGAAAACAAATATATTTGACATCCTCATCTGTGAGCATCGCATCACAACTTTGAACTTTGACAATGGTTTCCAAGTAAGAGTATTCGTTCCCACAAAATTCAATTCGCGAATTGATATGACAAGGTTGATTGTGAAGAGCTGACGAGAAGACTGAAAATCCCAAATCATAGTTGTATGTATGTATGTTTAGATGGATCCAGAGCAGACGTTTATACGGGTTCAAGAACGATTTGCTCAGATGCTGACGCCCAGGATTAGAGCTACTCTCGAGTATTTGTATCTCTTCATGGCCGTTACCCTCTTCTGTATACTTGTTGTTATGCACGCCAATTACGTTCAACAGGTTTTTCTAATTATTACAATTTTCGTTAGGTTTTTAATAATTGTTTCATTCAGGGGGAAAAAATAGGATTACCTATGTTTATGCTTCGCCTGCTCCCTCCTATACATATTCAGTTACTGACACTAAGTGAAACAATCTACAGTTAGGTCTTTTTGATTGCCCACAAGCACCAAATATTAGAGCTTTCAAAGAAATGATTATGTACATTTCAGGAATACCCTTGTTTTTTTTTATTTACAAGATTGGGTATTGATTGTTTAGAATCATACTTCTATTTCTCTATGCCAGATTGTCTCATAATTAATAAAATTATTTACCTTTTAAGTTTTTAGAATAAAAATATTGTTCTTCAGCTATCCATTTTGGATTGACCAACTCTCTTAATGCTTCTTTATGTAGGTTTCTCTTCTTTCTGGATATGGTGGGGTTGTTTGGGGGTGGGAGTTTCATTTCCTTTCCATGTAAAATTTTTAAGTAATGACTATAATTTTTTTATTCTCGTCTGAACTATATTTGTTCTGTGTAGCCTGGCTGTTCAAGTGAACTGTCTAGAGTGAACATCTCAGATGCACAACTCATTCAAATCAAGGTGAGTGATCTCATCTGCTGTTACTGCAAAACTTGTACCTTTTTATTTTCTCAATAATAATTTTGTATGCATTTAGGTTTTGGGTTGTTGAAAGAAAAGTTAAAGCTGAAAAAAGTCTTCAGTGTTTTGTGTGTTTAGATTTTGGGTTTGGGAAGTAACAACTTTAGTTGAAAAGTTTTTAGCCTGGAAGCAAGCAAAGTAAGCCACAGGTCATGGTGATAACTTATTAAATGTATGACTTATGTTGTCCTTGTCTATGTTGTGCTAACTCTTCAAAATCGCCATCGCACCTGCGTTGACATGACATGAGTGTGGGATCCATACCAGATTTGGTCAACTTATCTTGAGTACTTTGACCACATTTTAGACCGTGAAGTATTGATTGGGTATTTGGTTTGATTTTTGGGTGTATGTCATATATATATGTGTGCCACCTAGACCTAAAGGTAAGTATTATAAAGCTGTTGTTAAATCGATTATGTTGTATGGGGCACGGTGTTGACCGATCAAGAATTCTCACGTCAAAAAGATGCAAGTAGCAGAAATAAGGATGTTGAGATAGACGTGTGGGTATACTAGGAGAGATGAGATTAAAAAACGAAGATATATGGGACAAGATGGGAGTGACACCAGTGGTAGGGCAAGATGAGGGATGCGAAATTGAGATGGTTTGAGCATGTGAAGTGGAGATGCACAGATGCCGCAGGTGCAAAAAGTTGGCTATGGTGGGTTTTGAGAGACGTAAGAGGTAGGTCAAAGAAGTATTGAGAAAAGGTGACTAGACAAGATATGACACACCTACATGTTACTGAAGACATGACCAGATAAGAGGATACATAGATCGAGGATTAGGGTAAAATATGGAAATTTGGATATAAAATATTCTTCTTACATATTCAAACACACTTTGTCATAAAAAAAACACACTCCAATTTCGCTCACATCCTAATGAGCTACAAGTTAGGCTTAATTCTTTCATGGCAAACATTTGCAAGTTTAGAGTTTGACTACCAAATAATAACCACCATTCAACTATAAAAAATAAATTTAAAGGTTAATAAGTATAAATAAGTCAAATAACTTAAGTAAAGCTATAGTATAAAGTATAAACTATAAAGAACTAAATCAGCTCACTTATCCGGCGACCTTGTGTCGGCTCTTTGAGCCTGACCACAACCAAATAGTCCATCCACAGTTTTGTACTTGGGCAGCTCAGCGACTAATAAATCTTATATTGCTAAATCGGGGTTTATCTTCTCAACACATGCATGATAATCCCTCCACACATTAGGATGTATAGGGCCATTGTTATGAGTTCTATAAAACAATCCTGGGTTCAAAATATGGCCTTCAGTATGCAAAGACCGATGGATTTGGTCTGACCACCTTGCATCAATAATTTCAAACACTTTCTCATATTGCTTCTTAACTCCACCAAAACCCCGCTTAGTAGTTTCTTTGGCTCTATCCATTGCTTCATAAGTATAGCCTATTGGTGGTTTTTTCTCCCCATCCACCAAACGAAGCACTGTTGTCAAAGGACCACAAACTTTAAGTGTCCGAACAACATCATTTCAAAAGTAGGCAGAAATAAGAAGGTTGGCAATTTCTTTCCCCAAAGTTCCCTTTGCAAATCTACTTGAAGTACATTCAGTTGAGAGGACTAGAATTCTCAAGTTTTTCTGTTGTTGCACATAACTCTCAAAGTTAAGAAGGCCGTTGCAAATCTTGTCTTGGCTGGTTTCACCAAATTTCTTTCATTGGAGAATTTTCGTATCAAGTACAACAACAACGACCTTTCACTGATGTAAGAATGGATTTTGATGGCCTTCCTAAAAATTGTTAAAGTAATATTATAGTAATTAGTAGCTAATAAGTATTAAATATTGACTATAAAGAAAGTTAGAGGATACGAGAGTGATATTACCCGAAGCATATGGATTAATCTTGAATATGTCACCAAATATCAAGTAGATGCAATGAGCAGCACATGGAGTCCAATAAATGTGTGGGTATGCACTCATCATCATGCTTCTTGTTTTAACATTCTACTAGCATTATCGATGACTATCCATTTTCCGATCCAATTCTTTCAACTGTGTTTTAAAACAAGTTGTACATTTTGGTAGAATCGGTAGATTCATTGCTAGCATCAACAAAACCAAGAAATACACTATCAATTGGAGAATTCACCAAAATATTGATGATCATTTTACCATTTCATGCCGTCCATTTGTCCATCATGAAATGATCATTTTACCATTTCATGCCATCCATTTGTCCATCATAATTGAACATCCAAACTTTGTCCATTGCATTTTATGGTCATCAACAATTTTGTCCACTTTCTTCACCTCTTTTTTTAGGTGAGTAACTCTAACTTTATGAAAGGTAGGAGGATTCATTCCGGGGCCATGTTGTCCTACTCACTGTATTTATCAAATGATTTGTAATTAACTCAATTAAAAGGAAACCCCACATTGTATATCCATGATGCAAAAGCACTTACCGCTTGCTCTCTTGGAATTTTCTTGGTTTCATCAATTCCTACTCTTTTTCAAAGCCTCCTTTTTGTTGTGATTTTTGCAGAATATAGATTGATATGGCCTTTCGTCGCGTTTCCGCCCCGTGGACGATGCACTTCCACTAGAAGATATCTTTTGAGTTTTTGAGGGAGGCATCATTTTACCATATTCATTCACATCACCATCATCATCATCATCAATATTAACCACAAATTCTTCTGGTTGTCTCACCTGAAATTTCAGACTACTGGCAATTTTATTTTCCATATAAACCCTTATTTCTTCTCTAACTTCCGTGGGACTAGTTGGACATTGTTTTACATTTTTGTTTCCACCCAACAAATGTTGCGTGTGTCGAGTAATACCACCATTATAAGTAACTATACAAAACATACATATAACTGAATCTTTTCTTGGTCCTTGAATACCATAATTCCATCCAATGTTCTTCTTTTTGTTAGCATCAGATGCCATTGTATTCACTATTTATGAACACATAAATACTATATGGTATAAAACTAAATTTAGTAGGGAAGAAATAAATATAGAAGGATTGAATTTTTTTTTTTAAATATAGGCAGAAACAGTATGACAATCAGTTTAGTAGCTGCAAATTGAAAAAGAAAAACAGAACCCTGTGCCACTGCCACTGAAAAACAGAGAAGAGAAGAAGAAGAAGATGAATAAGAGAAGAACTGAAGAAGAAGAAAAAAAAAATGAAGAAGAGGAACATAGCTGAGTGAGTCGCCACTCGCGACGTGAAGGTCTGAGCAGCCGCTGATTGTTGAAATCTCGTCCTCTTGAAGGCCAGAGAGTCGCGACGGAAGAGGAGAAGAGATCTCGCAGGTCGCAATAGAGAGAAGAGGATCCCAGGTTTGCAAAAACACCAAATAACCCTATTTTTAAAAAAACAAAACAAAAAGGTGATGCCTGGCGCCTTACCTTGTCGCCTTTTGCCATTTTGAAATCACATCGCCACGCCTGTAATAGGCGACGAGGCCTCGCCTCGCCTCTCGCCTTTCAGAACACTGTCTTTGAGAATGGTAATGTTGATAAGCTTGCGTGTTTAAGGTGGCTCATTTGATGAGTTAAGTTACATGCCTAGGAATCTATTGCCTAAGGTTGAAGAGTTGGAGTAACAACATAAGAACCTAGGTTCAAATCTTTGTTGAGCACAGAGACAACATTAGGTGATTTTTTTTTATCTGTCCATACCTAGGTTAACAGAGTTATCCAGTACATGGCATCCAAGGGTGTGGCCTAGTGATCAATGAAGTGGTTGAGAACCTTGAGGTCTCAGGTTCAGAACTTAGCAGAGACAAAAACAGTAGGTGATTCCTCCCATCTGTCATAGGCTTGGTAGACAGAGTTACCTGGTACCTGTTGCTGGTCGGAGGTGGTAGGCATCCCGTGAAATTAGTTGAGGTACGCGAAAGCTGACCCAGATACCACGGTCTTAAAAAAAAAGGCGTTATCTAGTACATGGGTTGGTGGTGGATAACAAGTATTGGTAGATTAGTTGAGGTGTGCTAGTCGGCGAAGACGCTACTGTTATCCAAAGAAATATAAAAAAGAGGTTAGATCTTGTACAGTTGAATGATTCACATAACATCTTAAGAAGCTATGTTTTTTGGTTGTTTCTTTCTTTTGCATTTTTGTCTAATTGGAGCTGGTTCACATTATTTCTTAGCAAAAGAAATTGTGTGCTAATAAAGTTCAACAAACTGTAAGTAGAGCAAGGAGATCTTTTTGCTTTCTTTTGGAATGTAAATATGCTGTGCGCATCCCTTGTGCAACTGATATTATATAATATATGTTACCTTCTCAAAAAAAGAAGTTCGACAAATTGTTCTAAAAAAATTTGATAGAAATATGAACAGTGAAAAATGACCTGGTTCAAAGTTAATATCGATGATAAACTGAGTTGACTAATATTGAAGGATGAGTTCTCGCAGAACATTTAGCATTTTCATGAATCTATTATATCTTGATTTTGTACATCAACTGCACTATTGCAGCTACTAGCTGTAATGGCTGTTTAGTAAATTTCTGAATACTCACATGTGCCAGTTATTGAAAGATTCAGCTGATTCTGTTTTCTCCTACAGATAACTAGTGCTGGCTTGTGGTCACAAAATCAAACCAACTATGATGTAGTAAATGTTGTCAATGAAGAACCTATTGATGAGAACCTGAAACATGTGAATGAAGATAGTTCAGTTACTGCTGCTACAAAACCATGGTTGGACTGGTTAAGTGATGGAGCTAAGAGTGGTAAATCTCTATTATATTCAAACAATGAGCCCTCTGAGTCTTCATTGGGAAGTTCAACGAATAGTGAGTCAGTGGGTGATGATGTGGTCCCCAAAATCAGTAAGGAAGTTTCACGTGCACGATTTTTCATCTCGCCGAAGGAATCACTAAAAGCAGCTATAATTCGAATTGGCCAAAAATGGCATGGGCGCTTGTCTTTCATTTGGAGAGTTTCCAAGCGAGTCCTTGGAGGATTATGGGTAAGTTTGGATAAAGTGTAAACTTGCTCGGAAGAATTCTTTGCATCTTCTTTGATACTTTATTTTGGCATATTATGGGATTCCCTTATTTGAGGAACAGCAAAGTGAATACTGTTATGAAGTATTAACATCTTGTTGTGCATCGAATTATGTCATCTTTTATTAGTGTTTTAGATGTAAATGAAGATCCTAGGTCATATTGAGTGGTCTTAATCCTAGATTGTGATATTTCCCCATTCAACAGACTAGAAATACACTTAGGAAGACTAGCTTGACTTGTGGATTTCCCATGTATTTATTGCTTCACATGCAACTCTTTGTACTTGGTAGACTAGGTATAGTTATCTCTTATGAAGGGAGTTAATTAAGAAAATGAATATGAACATCACATACCTGCCTACTTCTATTACCCTGATGTTTAATGATGTTTCTCATTGTGTTATAACATTGCAGTTTTATGCATTTCTGTGCTTATCTTTTGGAAGGGTTACGGTATGTAGAGAAGAAGGTGATAGCTATTGTATTTTTCCCAATTTATTAAAATTCTACATGGAAGGTTTATTGTGTTTGTTAGTTATTCTTAAGGAACTGGGGAGGTCAGGTGTTGTGTTGTACCTTCAGTCACAATTTTTTTTACCCGCAACATAAGTTGAGTTTTTATTGAGATATGCATTTGAATAAAAGATTTTGAAGTTTGAATGTAAATTATGAATTCACATTGTAAAAATATGATTGCTTTGTTTCATCTTTCAGTTTCCGTTGCTCTCTTCTGCACATTTTGGGTTCTGGATTATGGCAGGTCATTGATTGAATTGCAGACTAGTGCCAACGTTTGCCCTATGTTTTTGTTTTTTAAAAAAAAAATTAGGGGTAGGGTAAAGGGAAATGGATGGGGATTACAATGTGGGGAATCGAACCCTCACCAACAAGGTGGGAGTTCAGGTAGCCAATCAACTGAGCTACTAAGATTACCCTATGTTGTTTTTATGAAATTGTCTAGAACAGCTATCACCTAATTGTGTTTTGCGGAAGTTTTGTTTGAGTTCTATGATTACTGACTGATAAGAACGTCTAACTTGGGGTTTACTTTGCTGATCATATTTATGGTAGTGCTTGGGCTTGAGACATTGTGTTGCTAGATATTAAATACCTGATATTTTTTCAAAAGAAATGATGCATTTACTTATCCTGTACACTCTTATATATAGGTGACATCCAACTTGGTTGCTTTCACTATCAAGTTTGGTTCTACACGTATCTAATTATGAGCTGTTAGTTTTTTAGTCAAATTTAATAAGCACATGCATATTTCATTTCTTTTCAGTTTTTCCTTGTAAATTTAAGAGCTAAGCACATTCTGTTGCTGCTTTAACGTGGTTCTCAGATTAAAGTTCCATGTGCAGGATATTGCTGGTATACATCTACATATTGACATTCCTAAGTTGCTCAAGACGCTTCACTTGGACAAGCTAAACTCTTATGCTGGTATCTATCCAACTTTGAATAATTCTGTGCAGTACCTGCAACTATATAATGAGCTAATCTTAGTACAGGAAAAATATGAGTTTCTTTTTATGCCATTTCTTCCCAATATTGGATGGCGAAAAAGGTTACTGAGTTGGTATTTAACTGCTCATTTTTTGAATGTTATGTAGAAATTGAGCAAGAAGAAAAGACTTCTTTGTATTTCAGTATGTCTTTATATTCCATAAGAAGAGGTATTATTCAAGTGAATCCTAATCAATCAGAGAAAGACAATCAATTACAATAAAAGGAAATATTCTAATCCTATGATGATTACTCTAGAAAAAGGAAAAGTAAAGTCTCCTAAAATCATGCTAATTAGTTAACACAATCAACACTCCCTCTCAAGTTGTCAAGTGGGAGCAAAGGTGTAGCACATGGCCCACTTGCAAACCAAAGTATGAAAAGTCCTTTTGCTGAAGCCATTTATAAACACATTATCTAGCTGTTCGTTTGACGGTACATGAAGCAAACTCAAGGGGCCACTAGTAACTTTCTCTTAAATAAAGTGTCAATCAATTATAATATGTTTTGTTCGCCTTTGGTCATGTTGAACAGGATTCTGAGCTATACTGATTACAACTTTGTTGTTGCAGTACAAGACTTTCCTTTTTCAGACAAGCTCAATTCTTCCATGCAACTTTTGTGGCCAAAGATGCTCACTAACACCCTAGGCCATAGCTCTATATTTTGCTTCCTTACTTGATCTTGCAACTACACTTCGCTTCTTACTTGTTCAAGTAACTAGGTTCCCTCTTCCGAGTGTATGATAACCGGATAAGGTCTTCTATCATTTAAAGATCAAGTGCAGTCCAAATTAGTAAAAGCTTGCAAGCCTTTTAATAAAAATTCCTCTTTTTGATCCAGCAACCTCAATCCCTAAGAAATAACTTCCCTAGATCGTTGATTTTTTTTATTTTTTTTTGTGTTGACAACTTCAATCGGGTCATCTCCTGAGATTACTATGTCATCAACATAAATAATGAGAAGAGCGTTTACCCTATTGATGTCTTGTGAAGAGGGTGTGATCGACATTACTTTGTTGTAATTGAAAGAGAGCAACGCATTGGAGGATCTATCAAACCGAGCAACGCTCTAGGGGATTGCTTCTTTATGTACAAGGTTCTCTTCAGTTTGCACACCTTTCCCTGACATTTTTTAAATCCAGGAAGCTATGTCAACTCAAATCCAATTGCATCCTCCTTTACTATAGTATTGATTAAGCTATATAGGACCGCAAATCAGGAAAAGAGATCTCGATCAGATTGATATTCCAATTTTCTTCTTGAACGTATTGATTTGATCCCATGAGCGGGACCAAGCATGCTGCCGCCAAAAGCAAAACCCCATAGTTCTTCTATAGAATCTCCTAATTGTTATCTCCTAATTGTTCCAGAGCAACTAGAAAGAAATTCTTTAACCAGAAAGAATTTGGTTAAGATATAGGATACCTATCCAGAAGTTTTTGCAACTCAATCATAGATGATGGAGTCATCAAGTTAGAACTTCCAGTTATCTTGGTAGAAATTTGATATCTATTTTTCTGCCTTAACAAATCATTTTTTTCCACCAAGAATCGTGATATCTTTCTAAGTAATTGTTGGTCTCTTTATTAGCTCTTATTTGTGGTGCACAATCACCTGGAATGTAGGTAGTGGTTATGATCGATTTGACAAAGAAGTAACTATTGGAAAAAACCATTGGACAACTTAAAGGACAGAAAACTCGACCTCTTTTTGAAGAAAAAAGGAGCCCTAATTCTTCTGGGGAGGGAAACTCAGGCAGCAATTGCTTTGATACCATGTAAAATTTGAGAAAGAAGGAAATACTTCTTAGTATTTCAGCCGTCTTTACATCTCGCGAGAAGGAGTTCTTAATTATGTTTAGGTGGTACTTTATTTGTAGACTTTCGAGGCAAGTTTCCATTACATCCATGCTACCCCAATGCGATGTGTGACATCATTGTCGATGTCCCTACTTTCTTGGATTATAGACTCAAGCTCTTAGGAATAGTCTGTGTAGCAAGCCTCACTTCCACGTTTGCTTCATCCAATGCAACACTGAATTTGCACTCCAAATATTCGTTTTGGTCTTGCTCAACCTGGACCCTTTGGACTCCATAGTTTGTCTCCAAACCTCCAACCTAACATGAAATCTATCCTGTGTCTCATCAATCATTATTATGTCATCCGAGAATAACGTACACCATGGAAATTCCTTCTGAATCGACTGCATCAACTCATCCAACACCAAGGCAAATAGGAAAGGGCTAAGAACTGATCCCTAGTGCAACCCCATCCCAACTAGGAAGTGCTTCGAGTCTTCTGCCACCATTCTAACCGGAGTCTTGGATCCATCTACATGTCCTTTATCATCCTAATATAAGCGATCAGAGCACCTCTAGTCTCCAAGCACCTCCGGGGGACATCCCTCGGGAATTTGTCATATGTTTTTTCAAGGTCAATGAATACCATATGTAGGTCCCTCTTCCTTTACCTATATTTCTGCACCCCTCTCCGCACAAGATGGATAGCTTTAGTAGTTGACCGTCTTGGCATGAATCCAAATTGATTCTTAGAAATGGACTCCACTTTCCTCACCTTCATCTCCACCGCTCTCTCCTAAACCTTCATAATGTGACATAACAATTTGATACCCGTGTAATTATTATAGTTTAGATATCACCCTTGTTCTTGTACAATGGAATCATTGTATTCACCTCCATTCGTTGGGCATTTTTGTCGTCCTAAAAATAACATTAAACTACTGGAGCCATATTCACTAGTAAATCCAGATCCTATGTCTATAATGAATCTAACACATCAATAATAAATACAGGATCACTAGACCAATTTTGGTTACACCAAAAAACACAAAATCAAGATACAAACAACTTGATCTGTTCTATACTATTCTCTACGTTCTCAAAACACCTATCATTCCTCTCTTCCCAAATTGTCCACCATATGACGGCTAGTATGATTCTCCACCTACTTTTGCTCTTTGCCTGAATCCCAACTTCTTCCCAGTTTTGATGAAGGAGGGCCTCTGTAACCATGGCTTAGACCAGGAAAAAACTTTGAGGTTTATGAACAACCAACCTCTAAAGCTGATTGGGGATCGTGTCTGATAGCATTTTTCAATTCTATAAGGAATTTTAGACTTTTGTAGTAAATAATATATTGTTTAGAATGTTCTTAATTATTTTTGATGACCGTCTTGTCCGGATCAGCTTTCGCGCACCTTGACTAATTCCACGGGATACTTGCCACCTCCCACCAGCAACAAGTACCAGGTAACTCTGCCCAGTAAGGCTAGGACATATGGGAGTGTTTTCTTGTTTCAACCTGAAACCTCAGGGTTATCAACCACTTTATTGACCAAAAGGCCACACCCTTGGGTGCAATGTTCTTACATTAGCAAGCTTGATTTTCCTTATTGATATAAAGAGAACATACCAAGATTTTTTTATTTTATTTTTTTTTCAAAAAAATATAACAACCTTTCTTTTGCGCATAATTTTGTTGGAAATAAATTATTTTCTTAAGCTTCTTGCTGTCTTTGGTTCAATTTGTTTTTTTAAGTGCTGAACCATTATCTTCTGGCTCTGCTACCCTCCATTCTATCATTTGTAGTTTTGATGAATTGTAGCTATCATTCTAGGTTTTCTACTTACTTACAAGATGCTTATTTTGCAACTATATAGAGGTGACTATATCACAGACTTGGGTACTTATTTTGTGGGAAAGCACTTCATTCAGATAGGCCTTAAATTTGACATACATCTATAAGGTTAAAATGTTTTGACATGTTAAAGTTTCTTGCGTGTCTTTTTTCATACAGTTTTAGCGTAAAATAAATTTTCATCTTCTGATTCTACACTTATAACCCCTTCTTTTCCTTGGGCTCCCGTTCTAGTGGTTTGTTAGTGATGTATAGAGTAATTAAACATGATATGTAGTAACGAAATTCAGCTTGGATCAGATAAAGCTGGCCAATTGGATATTCAGGTACATAGGATGTAGTGTAGATGCAATTAAAGGCTTGTGACCCCCCACCCCCCCTCCAAAACCACCCACCAAATTTGTATGGAGCTTGATATACTTGTATCTGATCACACTAGGTATATTGTTGTTGCTTGATATACTTGTATCCCTATTTCCTCGTGGTTTGTTCACGTCAATACAATGATGGGAGTGGAAAACTCCCATCATTAATATAAAGGAGTAGGAAAAGGTGAAAGAAAGACTGGTTGAAGAAGAGGGGGAGGAATTAGCAAAGACTTGGGGAGGAAATATATGAATTGGACTATTTTCATGGGCTGACCTACATTTTAAAGACCATTGCCTGTCAGATACGTCGTTAAGCACCTGTAATCTTAATGTACGACTTTGGATTCCTTGATATTTATGTATCTCTATATAAGTCAAAGGCATGCCTGTAATATTACTTCTGTTGCTTGAGCTGAATGAGGCTGTTATAGTTATTGAGGGATCAAATTCGTGAGTTAGGGGTCGTTTGGTAGAGTGTATTAGTAAAAATAATGTATGCATTAGTCTTGTGTATTACTAGTACCTTGTTTGGTACTCTTTTCCAACCTATGTATAACTAATGCTTGCATTAGTTATACACTCTATAGTGTATTAAGGTGTGTATTGCTAATACCATGGATTTCTAGGTATTAGCAATGCAATGATTTTAATGCATGCATTAGCATGATTAAAGACACAATTGCCCCTTAAAACCTTTTTTACATCCTTTCCACCATAATAGTGGAGGGTATCTTTGTAAATTAAATTTATTATGCAATGCATGCTATTTTTTTATGCATCAAACCAAACGATGCATAAAAATAATCTATGTATAATTAATGCAAGCACAACTAAAACATGTATTGCTAATGCAAGCATTACTAATACAGTCTATTTAACATTATTCTTATACATTCTACCAAATGACCCCTTAGTTGTTTAACTGTTGTTGGTGGTTTTGTTGAATTATCTTGTGATGGTTGTGATCTTTATTTGACCTGGTAGTGCAGTGGCTTGAGACAAGAAGCAATGCATTTGAACCTAATTATTTATACACCAAAGAGAAGGTACTACTGTTGCTTTGTGGTCCTTACTGTTAATTTATGCATCTTCTCTCAAGTTGTTGATGAAAAGCTAAAGTTTGTCTTGTTGTAAATTCTTGGGTATTACCATTTATTTTTAGGGTTACTTGTTACTGCCCGAGGAAGCTAGATTGCGCCATAACATTCACACAATAAACATAAGCATCTCTGCTCGCCATTCCTGCTTTGGTAACAGGTCAGTTCATACCCCTTCACTAAAAAGGTATCACTTGAATACATGAATTTGTGTTCTATAATTTTCATTTCATGAAATGATTTTTTAGTGCTTCCCTGGGTCCTGCGTGAACGCAGGATGCTTCATACACAAGTCTACACCTTCGATATGAATTTAAGGTCATAAAGGCAATGACTATGATGGGTGTAGCATTTGTATAACACCCTCCCAGGGGAGGACACCACTTAGCAAAACTAATCTAATAAATAGAAAGTATAACATTTTTCCTTTGTACCTATGTTATAAAATAGACCAACTTAATTTTAAAAAAAAAATAATGAAGAATCCCTTTATTAGATTTGAAAAAGAGTTCTACTGTTCTAATGAATATTTAAGAAACTAATTTACACATTCTAAACAGTCAACACTGTTTATTAGTGTAAATAGGCCCATGTGAGAAATATAAGAGAATTGTGTATCTATATTATTATATTGAGATACTCCCTCCGTCCACTATTAATTGTCATACTTTCCATTTTTAGAGTCAAACTATAAACACTTTGACTAACATTTTACAATGTATTTTTTCATCATATTGATGTGCAAAAAATTGCAATGTATAGTACTTTTCGTATAGTTTTTGAATATCTAATTTTTTGTTTAAAATATCGAATTAATGTAATCTAATTTAACTTTGAAAATTAGTCAAATTGACTTGCGAAAAGCGCAACATGACAAATAAAAAGTGGACGGAGGGAGTACTATTTATAGATGCTATATTTCAAATCCTTTCCCAAGTAGTATTCTATATGTTTTTCCTGTTCCTATTTCTATTCTAACAATCCTCTCAAGCGGGTGCATACAAGTTGTGTGTACCAGGCTTGTTGCAAATGTAATTGATATGAGAACCAATGAAGAACTTGGTAAATATATTTGAAGGTTCATCACTTGACTTCACAAATTTTGTAACAATATCTCCTAAGAGTATCTTCTCTTACAAAGTGACAATCAATCTCAATGTGCTTAGCCCTTTCGTGAAATACTGGATTTGGTGTGATATGAAGGCCTGGTTGATTATCATACACAAATTCCATATGATTGATTTCTCCAAATTTTAGTTCTTCAACAATTGTTTGATCCAACTAGCTCACAAGTTGCTACAACCATTGCTCGATATTATGCTTCTGCACTAGATCAAACAACCACACTCTGTTTTTTACTTTTGTAGAACACCAAATTACTTCCTACTAAAACCCAATATTCGGATGTAGAATATCTATCAGAGGGTGCTCCTGCATAATTAACGTTTGTATATTCAATGATATGCTCATGACCTCAATCCTCGAAGAGTAGGCCCTTACCTGGAACTGGCTTTATATGTCACAAAATTCAAACAACTGCATCCCAATAACTATCACAGGAGAAGTCATAAATTGACTTACAACACGCTCATAGGAAAAGAGATGTCAGGTCTAGCCACCGTGGGATAATTGAACTTTCCAACCAGTCACCTATACCTTCCGGGATCACTGTGTGGCTCCCCTACCCTTGTAGGAGTTAGCATTTGGATCCATAGGAGTGTCAATGGGTCTACACCCCATCATTTTTGTCTCCTCAAGAATGTCTAAGGCATACTTGATCTGGATTGAGCAACTTCAATACCTAGAAAATACTTCATGCTGCTGATGGAATTGGTGAAAGAGATGTTGCTTCAAATTAGTGATACCATTTTGTTTATTGCCTGTGATAATGATGTTGTCAACATAAATCACCAAATAAATATATAGATTCGGTGTAGAATGTTAATAAAACATAGTGATCAACTCCACAATGAGTCATGCCAAAATCTTGATTTACTGTGTTGAACTTTCCAAACTAAGCTCGAGGAGACTGTTTAAAATTGTAGAGTGACGTGCACAGTCGACACACAAGGCTTCTAAGTTCCCCTTAAGCAACATAAGTAGGTAGTTGCTCCATATAGACTTTTCCCTCAAGATCACCATGTAGAAAAACATTCTTAATGGCACCCAAGGGTGTGGCCCAGTGGTCAATGAAGTGGTTGAGAGCCATGAGGTCTCAGATTTACATAATAATTCAAGAAGGAGAGGTGTTGTCTCAACCATATAAGCTCACATGTAGCTAGTGCCATAGCTCGATATTTTGCCTCTGCGCTTGATCTAGCTACGACAACTTTTTACTTTTCCAAGATATTAGATTGCCTCCAATTAAGAACACAATAACCTAAAGTGGACGGTCTGTCAGAAAGAGATCCTGCCCAATCTGCATCAGAATATCCGACAATGTTGGTGTGTCCCTTATCTTCATATAATAAACCTTGTCCTGGAGAGCTTTTGATATATCGCAGGATGCGAATCACTGCATTCCAAGGACTATCACAAGGTGATTGCAAAAATTGGCTAACTACACTAATAACAAATGAGATGTTTGGTCATGTTATCGTAAGATAGTTGAGTTTGCCAACAAGTCTCCAATATCTGCTACGATCTTTTAGAGGCTCCCCCTATCCTGGAATAAGCTTAGTATTTGGATCCATTGGACTGTCCACCTGCTTGCAACCCAACATACCAGCATCTTCCAAAATGTCCAAGGCATATTTCCTTTGAGTAATAGCAATACCATGGCCAGATTGTGCCACTTCAATGCCTAGAAAGTATTTCAACTTGCCCAAATCCTTAGTCTGAAAGTGACTTGAGAGGTGTTATTTGAGTTGAGCAATACCTTCATAATCATCTCCTGTGATAACAATATCATCAACATAAACAATTAAAAAGATATATTTGCCATGAGATGAATGCCTATGGAATATTACCCTTCGGGGTGTCCTAGTGGTTTGGGCTTGGGACTTCCATCTTGGAGGTCTCAAGTTCGAAACCCCTTGCCAGCGAAAGCAAGGGGTTTGCCTTCTGGGTCGAGCTCGTCGCACCGGGCTTGCCTAGTGCGGGTTACCTCTCTTATGTGGCTTGTGAGCTATTGCATAGGAGCGGGAGTTTTACCCTGTGTTCACCCAAAGGGTAGCGGCTGCAGGTTTCCCTTGTCATAAAAAAAAAAAAAGAAAAAAAAAAAGAATGCCTATGGAATACAGAATGATCAACTTTTGTTCGGATCATTCCAAAATGTTGAACAACATCTCGAACGCGACCAAACCATGCTCTGGGAAACTGCTTGAGACCATAGAGAGATGGACGAAGTTTACAAACTAGTCTAGACTCCCCTTGAGCAACAAACCCTGATTGTTGCTCCATATATACCTCTTCAACAAGTTCTCCATGTAGGAATGCATTTTTGATGTCCAATTAAAAAAGGGGCCAATGATTCGTTGCTCCATAGAGATGAGAAGACGGACATAAGCCATCTTGGCAACTGGTGGAAAGTGTCTCCATAATCGATGTCTTAAATTTGAGTGTATCCCTTAGCAACTAGTCTTGCTTTGAGACGATCAATAGCTCCATCCGAACCTAGCTTAATGGTGAATACCTAACGACAACCAACTGTGGTTTTGCCTTCAGGTAAAGGAACAAGCTCCCAAGTACCATTATCTTGCAAAGCAGTCATCTCCTCAATCATAACTTGACGCCAACCTGGATGAACCAGTGCTTCTGCCACAGTCTTAGGAACTTTGACCGATGATAAGCTAGTAAGGAAGGCATGATATGAAGGTGACAAACGATGATAACTTAAATAAGAATAAACAGGAATTTGATTGGCAGTAGTTCTAGTACCTTCGCGAAGAGCAATGGGAAGATCATCGGATAAGTGCTCGACCAAAGCAGAAGACATTGTTGGAGCAGGTAATGAGTCACCAAGATTGTTTTGTGCACCTGTATCAGTTAGAAATACCAATTGGATTAGCAAGTTCAGCAGGAGGCTGAGGTCGCGGGAATAGGCCTTAAGAGTTGGAGGTGGAGGTGGAGCTGGGGTTGGAGTAGTTGTAATGGGAAGAACTGCTATGGCCTTTTGATTTTCCGTATTAGGAGAAAGATGCGGAGAAGTCTCGAAAAAAGTAACATCTGCAGAAATCAAGTACTTATTGGTAGAAGGATCAAAGCATTTATAACTTTTTTGTAGACGAGAATACCCAAGAAAGACACATTTAAAAGCCTTGTGCTAAAGTTTATCTTTTCCCGGGGTAAGGTTATGAACAAAACAGGTGCAACCAAACACATGTAGAGGAAGAGGAAACAAATTTTGGTCCTGATAAAGGACTGAGTGAGGACTCTGGTACTGCAAAACAGATGAAGGCATGTGATTGATTAAATAACAAGCCGTAATAACAGCATCACCCTTAAAACGTATAGGGACATGATTGTGAATGAGCAATGTTCGAGCTGTTTCAATTAGATGCATGTTCTTTTGCTCAGCAACTCCATTTTGTTGAGGAGTATGTGCACAAGAAGACAAGTGCAATATGTCCTGGGATGACATAAAATAAGAGAGAGAAGTAGAGAAGTATTCTCGAGCATTATTACTGATTAACTTCTTAATGGAAATGCCAAATTGATTGCGGATTTCAGCATGAAATTTCTGAAAGATAGAATAGCTCAGATCTATTTTTCGTTAAAAATAACCATGTGCACCGAGAATAGTCTGACACGACTTGGACCCCATATATTCGAATGAACAATTTCAAACATAGAGGTGGTCCTATTATTGACACGTTTGGGAAAGAGGAACGAGTGTGCTTACCAAGCTGACACGACTCACATTCTAACAAAGATAAACTAGATAAATTGAGGACCATCTTTTGCAATTTCAGGAGACTAGGAGACTTGGATGACCCAATTGACTATGGAGCAATTCAAAAGAAACAACAGAAGTGAAAGCAACATGTGGTTTTGGGATAAAGAGTAGGTACAATCCCTGTGACTCATGTGTCCTTTTCTAATCACCTGCCCCGTACTCCGATCCCGCACAAAACAAAATCATCAAAGAAGGTTATAGTGCATTTTAGGTTTTTTGTTAATTTGCTAATGGAAATAAGTTGTATGAACCTTCAGGTGCAAAAAAGACTGATTTTAAAGGTATGGAAGGCAGAGGATGAGCTATACCTATCCCTTTTACAATCGTCTTTGATCCATTCGCCAAAGTAACAGTAGAGAGAGTAAAAGGGGTAGTAAGAGTAGAGAGTGTTTTTGTCACCAGACATATGGTCAGAAGCACCAGAATCAAGAATCCATTGTTCCTGAGACGAAGACTATGCGACATAATCAGAGGAGTTATCAGGTTGTATTGTGCAAGCAATTGATGATTGTTGCCTTGATTTTTAATACTGAAGGTAGTCATTATAGTTTGGTCCAGTTAAAGTGATAGATTGAGATGATCCATCCAATATGAGCCTTTTTTTTGTCACAAAAAGAAGTATTGGAGAAAGAGAGAGATGAGATTTGACAGTTTTCTGATATTGTTGATTTAGCAACCAGTTGATCAATCCCTCTATTTTTTTTTTTCAATTTTTATTACTGAAATAGAAGAACATTCCGAGAAAGGGCTAAAAAACCAATAGCTCTGATACCATGAGAAATTAGAAGAAGAAAAGAAGAAGAAGAGATATTGGGAATTGAATTGATTGATCATTCCCTCAAGTTGATGGGATTAAATAACTTGTTACAAATAATGTAAATAAGGAAAGAAGATAATAAAATATTACACAATCTCGTAATTTCCTAATTAAAGAGATTAGAAAATATTCTCATATCTAGATTATTTAATCATACCATATTTAAATTTTTTCATATCTACACTATCCAAATATACCATAATTAACAACAACCATAGATAGAAAAAAGGTACACATGTTATTTTAGCCTTGGGAGAGAAAGTATCATTGTAATCTAGCCCAAATTTTTGAGTATACCCTTTGGCAGCAAAGCGAGCCTTAAGTCGATTAACTTGACTATTTAGACCAATTTTGATGGCATAACCCAACAGTAGCCAACAATGAATTTGCCTAGCTTCCAAGTACCACTTGTATGTAAAGCAGACATCTCGTCTATCATAGCTTGCCTCCACCTGTGTGGGAAAGTGCTTCACCTATAGTTTTAGGGATGGAAATATAGGACAAAGATGATACAAAGGCATAATGAGGTGATGATAGATGGTGATAACTCAAGAAAGTGTAATGGGGGTTAGCATTACAAGTGAATCATATACCTTTTTGAAGTGCAATCGGCTGGCTAGGAAAAGGCATGTCCGTAGTAAGAGCAAGGTCTGGCGTATGACATGAGTCATCTAGGCCTAGTGCTGGATGCGGAAGACGATGATAAGTCAGGAGTTGTGGCATTGCTGGTGGAGATGCAGAGTAACTGTAGATTTCTCAAAAGCCGGTATAGGTAAGAACTGAGATGTGGACAAAACCTCAGAAATGCCAACATGATTAGAAGATGTATAGTAAGGTTGAGATTCAAAGAATGTGACATCGGTTGACATAAGATATCGACGAAGATCAGGTGAATAGCAGCAATGCCCTTTTTGAACTCAAGAGTAATCAAGAAAGACACATTCAAGAGCATGAGGGGCTTATTTATCTTTTCTTGGGGATATGTTATGAACAAAGCGTGTGCTCCCAAAGACACGAGAGGGATAGAGTACATGTAACTGAGGAAACAATATGGAATAGAGAGTCTGATTCTGAATGTAAGATGAAGGCATTCTATTAATTAAATAATAACAAGATGTGAGGATTGCATCACCCCAAAAGTGCAGTAGAACATGGGATTCAATGAGAAAAGTGCGAGCAGTCTCAATGAGATGTCTATTCTTCCATTTTGTTTAGTGGTGTACGAACAAGATGTCTAGTGAATAATTCCTTAGTGAATCATAAATTCTTGAAACTGGTAGGATAAGTATTCTAAGGCATTGTTACTACGAAAAGTATGAATCGAACACCAAATTGATTTTGTATTTCAGGAAAACTTTTGGATATAGAAAATCACTCAGAATGATCTTGCATTAAGAAAATCCAACTACATCTTGAATAATCATCAATGAGACTAACAAACTAACAAAATCCTAAGGTTGGCTGATTCTAGTAGGACCCCAAATATTAGAATGAACTAATGAAAAAATAGACAGATCTGGTTTTGTGGTGTTTCCATGGTCACCGGCAGAGATAGAGAAAGAAAGTGTTGCAGAGAGGTTCTTGCATTCGCCGGAAAAGAAAGAAGAAGACCAGAGTTTCTTGCATTCGCTGGAAATGAAAGAGAGAAGAAGAAGAAGACCAAAGCAGTATTTTCCTTATTCAGTCGTAATCGCCGGCCGGTTTTATTACTCTGAGGAGTTTGCCGGAGAACGTTCTTGCCGAAGGTTGCTGGGAGATTGCAGGTTACCCAGCGGTTGTCATATATTGAAGAAGAATTCTCATCTTTGTTTTATCTTTTATTTTTTTCCCCTGTTTTATTTCCCATTTTATGTTACTGAGCTTGTTTTGTTATATCTTAGAACAGACGTGGTGGAAAAACATGGGACAGGATTATGGCCTTACAATGCAAATAATGTTCCCTTCCCCTTTTTCTCTTTCAACTTCTTGCTTGATTAGCAAATCTTTCACTCCTGTGAGTACACTTTTGCTATAACACCAGTCATTCATCAAAAATTATAACTGCAAGGATTCCTTTACCCAAAAACTTCCTTTTCTTTCTTATGCCCTCTTATTTGTGATTATGACTTGGTTGGTCAAAGTCTGTTACTCTTATTGAATTCAGTTTACATTTGAAGATTTTAATAAAATTGAGTTCTGATAACTTACTTTAGGTAAAACTTCATATTTTAATGGAAAACTTCTTTTTTTTTATCCAGGTGGCAGCAGCTTCTTATAAACAGACTTGTGGGATATGACACTATATTGATGAATAGTTTGTTGAATTCTCCTGGTGAAGGTATAAAGTATTCAAGACCTCAACAACCTTTTGTCTGTTTATCTGCTCTCACTTGAGTAACAGCATATCCTGAGGTTCTGTGTTCCACTGCTATATTCCATTACATTGGCCATATTACTGTATGATAAACCAGGAGGCCCCATCTGCATACTTAAAGCTAGAACAAAATAAGTAGGTGACAGTTTCGTTATAAATGGAAAAATCAAATCATACTTGACATTGTGTTGAACTAGAACCAGAACTACCTGCACAAATACTTGGTTTGAACAGATTGAAACGTATTGTGACTGGTTTAGGCATCTTAAAGAAAAGACTTGTGCGCAATTGTAGAATGAAAATTTATGGTTCAACACAGTTGCACACTAGTCGCCTCATATTTGTCGCCTACATTTGACATTGAAAAGTCAGTTTTTGTACATAAATTACATCATGTGGAAGATCAATAATTTCGAAACACTACAATCAAATAATTACTATGCCTCAAAGCCGTACTATATGAATCTTCTATATCCATGAAAAGATCCTCTATTTCAAGTGTGCTCATTTGGACTAATATATTTGAGAAGGTAAAGTAATTTTATAAATTAGATCAGCGCAAAGGATGTGCTATTGGGATGTACCATTAGCAAAAGAACACTCAACAAAAGTGTGCCCTGTCTAATCTTGTAAAGAGTCTAATGATTGTAGAACTGTTTCAGCCTCATATGCATGTTCCATCCTACACCATAAGCAAAACAAAATATACAGTTACACTTCATCTTGTTGGTAGAGCTCGCAGAATCTTCAAAACATCTTCTATTTGGGATAATTTCATTAGAATACTAAATATTTTCTTTCAAGACATATTTGCCTAGTGCGGGTTACCTCTCCTGTGTGGTTTGCGAGCTATTGCATAGGAGCGGAGGTATTACCTTGTGCACACCCAAAGGGTAGTGGCTACGAATTTTCCTTGTCATAAAAAATAAGAAAATAAATAGTTGGTAGCATAATTAAGTTGCTTGACCTCTCCAAAAATGTTGCCACATCCGTGTCGGATCCTTAAAAGAACACTATTTTTGAAGGATCCAACACACACCCGTTGACATTTTTGAAGAGTCCGAGCAACATAGGCGTAATCTACTCCTATTATAATTAGGTACCGACATGCCTTTCCCTACATGCACATGTATGCTAACTAGACTATAATGTCATTTTGAAGGGTAATCACATTATGGCTAATTTATGAGTTTTTTACACAATTTCTCTGAAGTTTGGGGTAAGTCCATTTTCCTCGAAATATCACAATGGAACATATTTAGTCATTCAAGTTTTCGAAAATTAAGTATGTTTAGTCTTTAGTAGAATGTCAAACTATGTTTGTTAAAACTGATGGAGAAGTCACTTTTATAACCTCAACTCTACTCTTCTTGAGAAAAGAGCCAAAAAAAACTCTTGTTTCTTTTATCTATAAAAAACACCCCTCCCTTTTTTTCTAAATCATTGTAGAACAAAGTGTCACACAATTCTTCCTTCACATGACTACACCATGGACCTCTTCTACCTCACCCCAGAGAATCTTACACCTAACTCCTATTTTTAGTCATCTTTACATTCCTTCATGATCTATATAAATTCACTCATAGAGACAACACATACAAAACAACATAACGAGAAATATATGTATATAATAAAGTAGAAAGAGCTTTGCGATACACAAACAACCTTCTCATTCTTATCACAACCGGGAGAGCAGACTAGCCAAATACACACACATTCACTCATCCCCAAAAAATGACATACATTTCACATTCCTTCACTCTTTTTCTCCATACTGTAACAATAGAGACATGCAAGAGCTTACCATAGTGACAATTGGTGCCCACTTTCCCTCTAATTTCAGAGTTTATTCATCACATCCAAGTAGAAAGCTCTTAGAGGCACTCATTCATACTCTGAAACAAATACCCACACCCATACTGAGTTAGTTGAGAAAACATACATTCATCTCACCACAATATGACACATAACTTTCCACTACAAAAGAGCCGACACAATTAGCTTTGACTCTTGCTAGTGTGTCTTTAGATATGAGCATAAGATGATCATATGCATTGCTTGTGACTTTCCATCTACATGAGTTGTCTCATAAATACTCTTTCAACAAACAAACTTTATAATTAAAGTAAAAAAGATCAGAAGTGCTCTAGTTTATATTTTAGGGACAAAGTAGACCTACCCACAATGTTTGGGACCAGTTACTGTGTTGGTTCAGCAGAGTGGTTTCACCAAAGGTGTTCTTTCCGATCTGTATGCATTTCACTCTCTGCTAGACCCTTTGCTCCTACCAAGCACCTAAACAAGAATTCTTGAATAATAAATAACAATATTCACGATCAAGAAGTACCTAATTATGTTTTGGATTGGCCATGAAAGGAGAAGTCTAGAATGCCAACAGGTGCATATTGAATTTACCTGATAAACATCTCGGGACATTGATTGGGTAAGTCCAAAATGACACTTTCTTCTGACCCATTTTTTCCCCTCTTTTTGTCACTCAGAAAAGACAATCAAAGAGACCTCCTTGAATTCAAGCAATCTTTTTGTAGGTGTTTGTCCTCGATTCAATTGGGAGATTCAAGTATTGTATATGTCATTGGTCCGATTCTTTTTAGGAACTTCCCATAATAACAAACTTGCAAAATGGGTTTGTGTTATAAACTCTTTTTTTTATGTGATCGTCAACCTATCACTACTCCCTCCTTTTATCTAGGCTTGGAATCAATATGCGAAACTCACATAGGCAAAGTTTTTCTCCAAACTCTCAATGACAACATACCTCGTGAAATTCCACAAGTGGGGTTTGGGGAGGGTATAGTGTACATAGATCTTACCCCTACCTCATGGAAGTAGAGAGGCTATTTCCAAATGGCCCTCATCTCAAGTGTAGCAAATCAAAGTAGTAATGAAAAATGAAAAACGGTAGTGAAGAAAGCCTGCCAACTAATAGAGAAGAAAAAAGTAGCATCCACAAAATAGTGTGATCACCGAAACACAATAAATAACAAATGGTAACAGATAACAAAAGCAAAAAATTACATGAATAACACTAATACTACGATTGACACGGTGCTCGAGACCACCACTAAGCGTAATCCCGTTGAAAAGCAAGAAAAAGCTCCACTGCCTACTCTAATCTTCTACCCTAATTCACGACCTCCACATCTTCGTATCTAAGGTCATCTCCTCGGTAAGCTGAAGTTGCGCCATGTACTTTCTAATCACCTATTCCAATGCTTCTTTGGCCTACCTCTACCTCTCCTCGTACCCCCTGTATCCAACCTCCCACACTTCCTCATGGGGGCGTTTGCACATCTCCTGTTTTTTGATGACCTAAAGGCTTCCATTGCTTGCATCAAGGAGATGCATACGAGTTACGAAAGAGTGTAGCAAAAATAACTAAGAAGCTCCATTACAAACATTATACTAAAGACAAGGAACTAGCAAAGTTCAAAAGGGTATCTGGGGAATCTATAGGGGACAAATAAACCCAACTATACAGATATAAAATGCATTTAGCTCTTAGAGATCGGTAGGTAGTTGATATCCCATCAAAGTATCTTCTATTTCTCTCATTCCATATACTCCCAACAAATAGTTACTGGTATGATCTTCCATATTATCTTGATGGGGCTATCCACTTTCCATTTGCCCTAGCTTTCGAATGCGTCTTTGATGTTTTGTGGCATGACCCATTTGAGACCATAAAGTGTTATAGACATGCTCCATTGATCCGATGCCACAGGGCATTGTAGAAAAAGGTGGCTATGTGTTTCTGTTTCCCTCAGGCACATATAGCATCTGTTGACCATCTGAATTCTGAAACTTCCACTTTGCTAGGTTCTCTTGTGTCAAACATGCTTCATGCATGGCAGTCCAACTGATGCAACTTATCTTGGGGGAATTTGCTCTTTCAAATAAGATTTCATGGCCGACTCTCTGTGATTGTGCTCGGTGGACCTAGAAGTTTGTAGGTTGCCTTCACTAAGAATTTCTTTTTATCTGTAACTCCCCATTTGAATTGGTCTGGGCCTAGGGGTTGATGTTTCCATAGTGAAGTGCTGCTAGCAGATTTATCATTTCCACTCCCAGTCTTGTAGGTTCCTTCTGAGACACATTTCCTTCCCTGTTCTGTTGTACTGTTGAGTCAGGTTCACTGCTATCTGAAAAATGTTGGGGAAATCAGACATTAAAGGAGAAATTTCAAGCCATTTATCTTTCCAAATATTGATTCTCTGGCCATTTCCTACTGCAAGATGGTGGAACGGTGAGAACTCTCCCCATTGCTTACTCATATACTTCCATACTCCAACCCCATATGGTTCAGTTAACAGCTTTGATCTCCAGTGATTCAGTGCTCCATGCTTGGTAATTATAATTTCTTTCCAAAAGCTTTGCTCCTCCCGTGTGCATCTCCATAGCCACTTCATCAGGAGACACTTGTTATGCAAGGCTAAATTTTGTATGCATAAGCCCCCTTGCCTCTTAGGCAATATGTCTTTGTCCCTCTTGACTAGGTGAAATTTGTGCTTATTGTTGTTTCCTTCCCAAAGGAATCCCTTCTTATTCTGTCAAGTTTTTCCAAGACCTTGCCAGGAATGGGGTGGAGAGACATATTATAAGTTGGAATTCTATCTAGCACCTGCTGATCATAGTAAATCTTCCTCCCATAGATAAATACTGGATTTACCAAGAAGCCAACTCTAGATACCTTGTTGCTTTGAACTTAGCTCCAAGAGGAATTCCTAAATAGGTGGTTGAAAGTGCTGCAATGCTACACCCAAGGATGTCTCACAGCTCTAAAGGAATCACTCCATTTTGGTGAAACAAGAAATCTGTCTATTCTTGAAGCTTGTTAGGAATTGAAATCGATGAGATCGAATCTCCAGTTGTTCCTCCGTAGCTCAGTGGTAGAGCGGTTGGCTCCTGCTAATACATCCCACATCTCCTCCCTTTGTGGATTTGTGTGAGGACCATAGAAGTTAATAAAGTACCTTCTGAAGTTCTCATTAGAACATTCCAGTATACAAGAAATAGAATGACAACCTAGCAAAGTATCCACCTTAACCCATTTCCTTTTGTTCCAGATCACAAGAATACCCCCCCAAGTGCCTGATGCTTTAAGCTCCACCCAGTATGCCCATCTATTGCCCCACAACTGTTGGATTAGTAAGCCTGAACATTCTTCAATTTTGGTTTCCTGTTGCAAAAAAAGGATATCAACTCTCCACTTTGGAATGAGAGATTTGATTGTGCATCTCTTCCTCTCCTCATTCTGCCCCTTTACATTCCAACTCAAGATTTTTAAGTTCATCCAGACAATGAGTTGTATTGCCTAACCTTGACTCCATTCGATTGTTGCCTGCTTCTATCATAATTGATCCCACATGTTAGTCTCTTTTCTTCCCCTTCCCCTTCCCCTTTGTTCTTCTTCTCTTTCCCTAACCTCTACTGCTTGGATTCATGTTGTTCTATTTGAATTTGCGTTCTTTACTCCATTCTAAGAACTAAATCCAAGAGGTCATGTTCGAATCTTGTTGCATTAACACCAAACGCTTTACAAGACTTCAACATGGTGATTTTCGTCCACTTTGATGTGTCAATGGTATTAGGCTTGTCTATAACCTGGGGACAAGTACCCTCCTTTATACCATGTTAAAGGGAGAGCATCGCACACTCCGTTTGAGTCTGTATCTGAGCTGGAAACAAAGATTAAGTCCATGCATGGGAGTCACAGAGGTCTTTGTATTCTTCCTTCTTGATAGCCTTCATCATCAGCGTCTGAGGGTGAATTTCTGAGGAGAGAATCAGCGATTGTTTTTGCATGAAGTTGCTGCGGATTTTTCAGTCCTGTGTCTCTTGTATCTCAGATGCCTGCGCATTAAATTTGTTTGTGCTGGGGCTGGACTTTACGTTTCAAATTGTCTTTTGAAGTAAGAGACTGACCTCCTTTGAGACTTTTGCTTTGCCTTTTCTCCTTCTTGGGCCTTAAAAATAGCACTCTTTATCAGCCTCTAGGCCCAAGACTGGCCCACCTCCATTGTCCATTCTTACTAATTATCTGCTTTACCCTTGCCCTTTTATCTGCTGGACAAAGCTGTGCTTCTGCTTTCAATTTAAAGCTGCCAACTTGTCCTTCCTCTAATGATGCGTTCTCTGATGTGTCATCCACTTCGGACGTCTAACCTTTCTTGCCGGCATTGTTTCTTCCGGCTAGCCTGATTTTTGTGTGCAAATCTTCTAGAATCATGATTTCATACCCCCCATCTCTCTTAGAATCTCTAATTGCCTCAGAATTTCTTGTATGTTGTTCCCAACACAAATTCGAGCCCAATAAAGATAGGTTCAAAGTTTTGTGTCTTCGTCTATTCCGATAAATCCTCCACATTTATCTCTGATAAAACTTAAAGTTTCAAATGACAAGGCATGGATTGGGACTCCTAAGGCTCGTACCCATTCGTTCTCCGATTTCTGCACCATTAAGGTGGATCCAGCCACCGGCGACCACCATTCCAGTGTCAATATTCTCCCTTCCTAAACCATTCGCTGGCTTTTACCCTTGCTGCTTCAATCTGAGAGGGGAGCTCAAATTAAAATTGGTTGTTCTAAATGGGGGTGACTTTGAGCCCTACAGTGACTTGCCATTTCCCAACGAACCAATCCTGAATGACATCCTTTTTAGGGCAAATGTTTGAAAGATAATTCTCTATGTTCCTAGCCCCTATCTCAGTATTGGCTATGCTTGGCAGTTCGATATTCTTGCGGCCTCCTTAAAGGATCTCGACTTATCAGCATAAAGATGGAACCTTGGGTTTGGGCAAGGACCCAAAAAATTCTGAATCTTCACTGATGTGTCTGCACCCTTTGTTATAGCTTCCTTTTGGGATGATGACTGCATCCTTTATATCCCTTTCTATTCTCACGAATCGACCTTAACTATTGAAATTTTGAATGACTCTGAAAGTGTAGGCTTGGACTTGTCTTCCCCACCTTCTGCACTTGTTGCCATATTGTAAAGAAGCATGTTTCAAGGATTTGCAGATCACTTGGGGATTATTGCCATCGATTTTGATGCTGCTAGTGAACCTTCTACTACTTCTGTTAAAAGGAACCATCTTTTAACTAAAATGCTTAAATTGAAAAACTTCCTCTCGTGCTAAAAGATAATCCCCAATCCATGACTTAGGGCAATGTAGGAATTCCATTGGTAAAGCACTCACCAGAGTTACGAACTGAGAAAGAAAAAAAGAGAGGACACGAGAGAGAGAAAGGTGTGTTTCCCACAAGAGAGAGCATTTTTTTTATATTTGCACATCTCCTCTTCATATGCCCAAACCATATCAACCTCGCTTTCCTCATCTTATCCACCACAGTGGCCACTCCCACCTTGTCCCATATATCCTCATTTCTAATCTTAACGCTCATAGTATGCCCACATCTATCTCAGCATCCTCATTTCCGCAACTTGCATCTTCTAAACATGAGAGTTCTTGACTTGCCAAAACTCCGCATCGTACTACAAAGTCGATCTAACCACTACTCTGTAGAACGTTTTTTGAACTCCACATGATTGAAAAAAAAAATACTCCCTCCGTCCCATTTTATGTGGCACACTTTTATTTTTAGTCCGTCCCAAAAAGAATGTCACTTTACTATAATTAGAAAGGATTTTATCTTTAAAATTTCCTCTTTTACCCTTAATGAAATGATTACTCCACACAAATATCTAAGGATTGTTTTAGACAACAAGTTTAAAAGTCTTCTTTTTTCTTTAATACCATGCCAAGTCAAATGGTGCCACATAAAATGGGATGTAGGGAGTATCTATTTGTACAAAACTTTTTCTCCTTTGATAAGTTAACATGGATTTGATCCCAACTAGTTTGGGATTGAGGAGTTGTTACTGTTATATAAGTTGACATGGAAAAGAGAACATGATGGAAAATAACAATGTTAAGAGTCCAAGTATTAAGGAAGTAATTCCAGGTATTTTACGTAGATAAAAGTAAAAGGCAAATTGGCCACAACAATTTAGTTTCTTCCAGCTGACAAATAGGAAAGCCAATCTTCAAAACTGAAGCCTGTAAATTAGCAAATTACATAGAATATGATGATTTAGAAGTTCATGTGGTACACCGCAAATTCCGTAGAGTATGATGATTTAGAAGTTCATGTACTAAACAGGGTCAGGAGAGATTCTAAAGCTGGAGTTGGGCAGAAATGTATAGTTTATTTAGACTACAACATTGTGTGAATGTATGTGTGTGTGATTTTTGTTCTCTAAGCCAAAACCAAACCCAAATTCTGGACGGTTTTCCAAAATTAAAAACCATGTCACCTAACATAACGGAAAAATCAGTAGAAACTGTAGGCATGGTTAATTTACTTAACATCAGCTTCTGTTTTGTTTACTTTAATTCTTGTATTTTTTCGAATAACTATAAGGTCCAATAAACTCTCTATCTTGGCACTTAAACCATTTTTGTGTTAATTTCAGGCATCTTCTTATGATACCTTCATTTGAAAAACTGATATATTATTTCTTAGTGCTCTTCTGCAGCTGGTTACCCCACACACACACACAATGTGTAGCAGATCTAAACTTCTGCATTCTTTCAAAGTGTCTCTATTTTTGGGTTGGGAGAATCCCATAGCCTCTTGATTTATGAAGATTCTAGTATTCAAGTCTCTTTGGCATAGTTTATTGCCTTTTACTGTACTGATGCTTCATGATATATTCTGCAGGTTATCTTTATAATCACCAAACAAAGGAGTTCTATAATCTTACTTATGCACATGAGCCACCTGAAAGTTCTGCGAGATTTGGAGGTTTATCCTTCTTTTCTATTCTCTTCCAAGTCTAATGTCATGTGTTTATATTGTGGGCTACTGCATCCTTTACTGAATTCGATTGAACTTTATTGTGAAAATTGGATGTTCCTTTTCCTTATACTCATCTCAAGGTTGTTTCACCCTGAATAATAGCAGGGTACGGCATCTAGTGACTTTGAACAATGGGGTTTTCTGTAGTTTGTTAGCGGAGTGTTGAAATTTTGATCTTAGCTAGGTAACTCACAGATGCACAGAATTGTATTTCTTGAAAGTTAGATGCTGCTTCTCTTCTTTGTCAGAATTTAAAATTTGTGCAACAGTTATGTAACATTCCACCTGACATACTGGTACTTGCACTTGCATGTATATTGATTATATGAAGTCTTATGATGAGCACCTTAAATACATGTTAGATTTGTTGTGAGCACTTCCCAACATATCATTAGATCCCATTTGAATATTTGCTTCATATTTCTTGCAGACTACCTTGTCACAAAGTGTGGTGTACTCATGATGTCACTCTTTGTTTTCTTTACCACGACAATGTCAGTTTCATTTACATTGAGAGAGACCCAAACGCGCATGCTGAAGTTTACGGGTAGGTTCTCTTTTGTATATTTGATGCCACAAACTGCAGTGGTGTTTTTATATCGTGAAATTATAATGCCTTACACATCTGGATACTTCTCAATCATATTCTATTGATTAAATTACATGTCAACATGAAAACAAGAACAAAGGTATGGTCATGCTGTTGTCAAAGTATGAAGCACTCAACTTTCATAGACAAATATTCTGTTGATCTTGTATTCTAAACAAGCTGTTTAATTGTTGATTCGTTGAGCCTCTACTGCTTGTTGTCTATATTTTGTTTGATGTAGCCTTCCTTTCCTTTCTTAGACATTTCTACTGTAAAAATATGTGCAGTGCAGCTACAGCATCATGCTCGGCACAGGCTTCCAACATTTCAATTGATCTTTGTGCATGTAATTGAGTCCCTTGTTTTTGTACCGGTAAGATTTCCCAGTTGATTCCATGTATGTTTTGTAGTCAGTGAATGTTGGTTATATATTCAAGGCCGTTCAGGTATAACTTAAGAGTTCGACGTGCAGATCATGATAGGCATCCTATTTTTTTTGTTCGAGTTCTATGATGATCAGCTGCTGGCTTTCATGGTGTTAATTTTTGTTTGGCTGTGCGAACTTTTCACATTAATCAGGTTTCTCTCTCTCTCTGTGTGTGTGTGTGTGTGTCACATGTGCTGTCATGCACATAGACATGGATTACTACTCTCTACTAGCTAAAAAATGACAAATTCAGATTGTACTTGGTAGCGACCCAAGTCATTTAACTTCCTGATAATCTGAAGTGCTAATGCTGCTTGACTGTCCTATGCAATACATGCTTTGGTCTTCCTCCTTTCATACTAGTATGATTTAAGTTTGGAACCTGAGAAACGTCTATAGCTGTGTACATCCTGATGGGTCCTATACATTTTTGGGTGATGATTGTCAGCTCTATATCTAGTTGATTGAAGGAAAACAATTTCAACACCTCTTTAAAGCTGCTTGAACTTTGAAGTCCCTATTCATACTGCCTGAGATTTTGCCTAATATTTGAAAATGATCTGGTGCTCCCTTAATAACAGCCACACATTTCCCGCTTGGAAGACCCCTTCAGCATTTTGTTAGTCTGCTGGAGTTAATGGCTAGTTTCTTGATCAGCAACTTCTGCCAATATTATGTATTGATCAGAAGAATAAACCTGTACTCTTTATTTCTTATTTCTAATGTTTATTTGCCAAGACAGAAGATGTTCGGTGGAGAAGAAGAATTGTAGTCTGATGTTCCCAAATTAGTGTGCCACATGATTGGCACCCAACTTGTAATACCCGTTGAGTAAACCCTGTTCTGTCTGATGGCTATTAAGAAACTAATCATAACAATAAAAACTAGTATGTAATCAATGGTTTGAAAAATTGAAATACAAACATAACGTTAAAACGTCTGAAAACTAATCCACTGATAAGTCATGAGCTTCTAAGGACTGCAATCTATATACAAAGCCTTCGGGGCATTCCCAGGAAATACATAGCGTCTTTAATAAATGGAACTCTTGGAACGGTCAGCTACTGCTGCGAACAAATCAACGGAGCCTGTCAATAAATTTAGAAAGTCTACCCCTAGCCACATGCTTCTTCACCTGTGCACTCAACACCTACCGTACAATGTGACAGGCCCAAATGGGTTAACTACCTCTGAAGGATACCAGTAAGTTTTGTTAACCCCGAGTGGAGGATAAGACTAGTCTGGACAAAGTATGTAATATAATGAAATGAGAAAAGTAAAGCAGGTAATTCACATAATAAATATTGTGAACCTGTGAGCTAAAATTGAATTTGAAAACTGAGTCTGAAACTAAATCTGAAAACTATTGAAACTAAAAACTATAATGGGAGCTGAAAAACTGGGCAACTTTTAAAGGAATAACTATTTTAAAACGCTTATAGCGGTGAAGCCAAGCGAAGCGACCCTTTCTTGCTGAACTACCTAAAGCGACCTTGGAGAAGATAAGCGACCGCTTCAATGGCAGAGCGTGAAGTGTGAAGCGCAGAAAAAAATTGCTTTTGTTTTAAACCTTTTAAGACTTTGATTTTAATTACAAATACAAGTTACGACATTACCTGGAGTCCTCGACATTTCAGAGCCTAGGGTTTTGACACAATTCTTTGCTTCTCGACTTTGTAGGAGATCAATCCTTCTTTCATTCTCTCTTCTGCTTCTTGACTTCAGCCTATGGTTTTTTTTCTTCTCTTCTTTCCTCTGTTTTCTGCGCTTGTTTTCTTCTTTTTCTTCTTGCTCTGTTTTGCTGTTTCTCTGCCCTGTTTTTCTCTTTCTTTTGCTGCTATTTTTTTTGGTTAATTATAGTAGCTGAGATTAAAAGTTTTTCAAATCCTCCAGTCTCAGTTAAAAATTTTTCAATTAAAGTAACTGAATTTCAATTCTATCCTAATAGTCCATTTCAGTCGATTATTTTAAAATATTGCAGTCGCGGAATTTTCATTCTTTTACTCTTAAAGATTGTAAATGACGTCACAAGATCAAAAGAAAGACCTGACTTGGATGTATACTCAAAAAAGTTAGCGATACTAAAAGACGCATATTCAATGTTTTTATGTAACAAGATCACAAAAGGGGAATTTATCGTCACAAACATCATCTCCTCGGATTTAATATCCACAACAAAATAAATTGTCTTGTCTTCCATCTCAACAAGCCAGTTAGTCTGTACTTTGAAAGGTTGGAACTGATAGATTCCGGCCGAAGCTTGAAAACCCCTCTTAAATTGTGGTACCACTGAAAAAGAAAGGTTGGGAAGTGCCATCCTCGGGGAAGGTGCCTAAGGGCATACAACCCTACTCCCCTCACCCCGGTCCCAGTACAAGTAGGAGTACAATTATTTTGCTATCTTAAATAGGTTCAGTTAAAAATGTGACTATCTCATCTAAAAGCTTAAACTGTTAGAGAGAGCACACTTTTATTATTTAATGATATTCTCAACATGCCCCCTCATGTGCGGGCTTGATTCTTTTTCATGGGCCAAACACGTGGAAATTCTTTTTAATTTTGGGTGGCGGTGAGATTCAATATCAGACAGATACCATGTTAAATTAGGTCTTGGGCTTAACTCACACCTCAAAAGCTAGCTCAAAGGGAGGAGGATTGTCCAAGCCTTATAAGGAGTCCACTCATTTCATTAACCATCAATGCGAGACTTTTTGCTTTTAACACCTTACCTCACGCCCAGTTTAGCATCTGATGCGTGGGCAATTTTGGGTAATTTTTACCCACCTCACGCCCAGTGCTTAGCATCTGCGTGCGTGGGCAATTTTGATTTTTTTTGGGCTCCAACATTGGCTGAGATGGACCCTGCTCTGCTACCACAATGAAGTGTGTGATCATCTCATCTAAAAGCTTAAGCTGTTAGAGAGAGCACACTTGTGTTATTTAATGATATTCTCAACAATTTTATTTCTTGTTTACCTTTTTTTCTCTATTTTAACCACGTTGGTTATCTTTTGCAGCGTACGCACACCAATATCCATGAAGTACTTTCCACGCTTCTTTTTGCTTTACTTTCTGGTTTTCCACATCTACTTCTTTTCTTATAGTTATGGTATGTCCAAATTACTTAAGGTTCAGCTTTTGCTTACTTTTCCAGTGTTCCTTATCTGACAAACATGGTCTATCTTCTCAGGTTTTTCTTATCTAGCACTCTCGACAACAGCTGCATTTATGCAACATCTTACTTTATACTTCTGGAACCGTTTTGAGGTAGAATGCAACTTTTGATATTTTTAGCAGTTAGAGATTCTTTTTGTTTTAGGGGCTTTGAGAAATTAACATGTTTAGACACTAGAAAACCTTATATTATTTCTGTTTAGTGTGTGTGAATATATCTTCCCTGACTTTACAGTACAGTTCATCTGAAAGATGTGTTACCTGTGTTGGAATGTTTTGAGTATGTCTATTATACTCCGTCAATCCTGTACAGCCATGTCCAGGAGTTGCTGGTGTGCTAGGAAACAGATGAGAAAAAACAATGATTTCTTAAGCATTTTGAGCACATCTTTGTTTTTTCTCCCCATGGAGAGATGTTGAATCAAAGTTTATGTCTTTAGGAATGAATTCAACTGACAGAAACGCTAGAGGAATAACTAATTGAAGTTAGATTACACTTACAGTTCCTCTCGACTTAAACGCCTAATAACTTTCTGACTGTTCTCAAATTGACTATGACATTTTAGATTGATAATGACAACATCATGCTGATAAAATCATGCTTGAATGTATTTTCGTTGAGTATTCCATGCTTGATCTATATTTAGCTGACTAGATGGCTGCCTTAGCAAATCTTAACACTCCTTGAATTAGGTTTACAACTGATTGATCCTGAGCATATTTGCTTAAACTTGATCTCTGTTCAAATTCCTAGCTTTATTTCAGATTAGATGGGAGTTCATCTATGTATGTAAATACATATTTTAAAAGGAAAATAATTTCCTTGTTTTTGCAACCTAAATATATTTTGGGATCTGTCCATGTATGTTTGTTGTTCAGGTTCCAGCTTTGCAGAGATTTATGCAAAGCAGACGGTCACATTTTCAGCAGCATCCTGACTTTCATATCACCTCCTCTACGATTCTTGCGTCAACTTTGCACATTACAAGATTAAATGCAAGGAGCCCTGCTCCAACTAATGTTGATTTGGCTCCTGGTCCTGGGCCTAGAATTGATCCGTCACTGCCAAGAAATGGTGCCAATGAATTTCCGGTAGTTGCAGATGGACAAGGTAATGGAAACCAAGATGAGTTTGGTAATTCTCTTCAACTTGGAGGGCAAGTGGATACCCGCCAGTCTGAAGGCGGAGCTAACCCGGGGTCTATGAATTCATTCAGCTCCTTGCTGCTGTGGATATTAGGGGGTGCTTCTTCTGAAGGTCTAAACTCCTTTCTCTCTATATTTCGAGATGTACGAGAGCATGGTCAAGTTTTTGCTGGACAAGAAACTCATGCCACCCAAAATCCTGAATAGATGCAGATGGTAGCTGAAATGTTGGCAGCATAAGCACTAGGGAGAAGTATTTCGAAAACACTGTTTATCCATGAGAATGGTGAAATAAGGCTAAGGACTGAGGCTGTCATTGTCTGGACAGATATGTAGAAGTTGTAGAGATTTCTGTAGTTGATGAATCGCTAAAAACTTATTATTATTTGGTTTACTTAATCTTATGTACATATGAATTGAAGTAAAATGTGCAAACCTTCTTGTTGCTCCCCAATATACACGCAAGTATACATGGTCGCTCAAGTAATATAGATTCTTAAAGAAACGAGTTATCGTTTCCAAGGGACTTGTGATTAACTTATATTCAACATTTAACTCCACAAATAAAATAGAAGTAACCGTTTCAGAGATGGTGATGATTGTTAACTACTACTAATTATGAACTAAATAAACGTAACTAAATGTGAATGACTTTAAGATGATGTTTCAAGCAAGTAAAAGACAATTCCAAGGCTGCAACATGCAATGAATCTTATGTATCATATTATTGTCTTAGAACTAATTTTAGTCGTCAAGTTACTGATTTATAGGGTTAATTGTATGAGTTGGGTTCACACCTCTAGTCGCCTACCTCAGTTAGCTATCTAACCACATCGTTGAGCGGGGATAAATAGACTAATTGATGAGCATTTATATTTCATCATGTTTCGTAACCAAGCGAGTTGTTCGTTCGGGCGTCACTCCTGAACACAAATCACCTCAACTTAATGGGTCGATCAAGCTCTCTATATTCTCTGGTCTATCTAACCTCTCCTCTCCCGATTCAAGTTTAGACAATATATTTATCTTATGGTGATCAATCATAAAATACTAAAACAAGAACATAGAAGTAACTTATAATGACAACCAAGAATTAATTCAACAAGCCTTTAATAGTCAACAATTCATTCGTAGCTATAGCCCCAAAACTAAGATGTTTAGCCACTCATGCTATTAGAAAACCACAAAATACAACATTTCATGCGATTTCCAGAAAATAGAAGAGTTAAAAGATCAAAACCTATTACAAACGTGAATACTTATTCTTGCACACCCAATAAAAGTCGAACCCTAATTATGGATCCCTAAGGGTCTATTTATAATGGTAGAAAAATTAGAGCCAAAGTCTATTACAATTAGGAATCCTTTTTTAACACTTTTAAGCTGGAAAAATCGGGATCATGTTGACGTGTCGTGCCTAGCATCGCACCCAAACTTCACCTCTAAGGTTTCCACTCTAGCGCGTCGCGCCTCTCAGAGCGCCTAAGAAAGGCCCCAGAATGTTGGGCCTTGGCGCATCGCGCCTCTCAGAGCACGTGAGAGACCTCTCTAAATGTTGACCCTTGGCGCCTCACGCCTAGCAGTGAGCTTGGCCCTGGGGCCTTCAGCCTTAGCTTCTTTTCAACATATCCTTGCATCTTTTCTTTCAATTTGACTCCATTCTCCTTGAGAGTTCCTGAAACCTCTAATCACATGTTTTAGTGCATAATATCGCAAGTATAACTAAATCAAGCTAATAGACTCAAGATCATTCGTTACTTCAATCAATTCATGGGCAAATATTGATAACGTAGGCATATAAATATGCCTAAGATCACCACCTCACACTTGGACTTTTGTTTGTCCTCAAACAATCTTTAGACTATCAACTCTTTTTCACAACCCTTGGACTTATCAACCCACCTTAAAATCAACCAAACATTTTTAATCATGATCTTGTAGTTCACAATGGATGCAACATTTCACAACATTTACACCAAGTTACAACACATACTCAAAGAATGACTCTTTTAATATTTTTCCGAGCTAATGCAAACTCATACAAACACATCAATTAGATAATCCTACACATGCCATGAATGCCCTCACTTGCTTTTAGTAAAGCCTTTCACTCAAGCACTCACAATATCACAAGGCCTATTTTTCAAACAATCAACTCACTCTCATAAAAGAAGTTCTTACTTTTTTCAACATACCATAAGCTTGCCAATAGTGTATTCTTACCTTCACATTACAATTCTCAAGAAATCAAGAGGACTTTCATTTGGTTGTAATGTCGGCTTAGGGTAAGGGAGGGAATATTTAGGAACCATTTTAGTGACTACACCTCCCTAATGCACATGCCATTATTTTGCCAACAATCTCCTTCATAATTTTTCTTTTCTCCTTGTACACACTTCATGAATATTTACCCCTCTTTGTTGCTCCATCTTTGCCCTCTATATTATTTATTTATTTATATATATTTTTTTTCATTTTTTTTTCATGTCTTTGCATTAGCCACCCTCACTTTAGATTTTAAGGTCCGAATACGGTACACATTATCCTTGATAGGACCAAGGCCAATGATTCGAGTATAGTTCTGAAATAGCCACCCTCAATTGAGTTGAGGTGCACATTGTCACTTAGGACTAGGGCCAAAACATAATTTTTAACTATCCTTTTCTTTTCCACACAATGTAGCATTTCACCCTTTATTATATCAACCCACAATTTTCAACCCTTCTTCTTAACATAGTGCATTAAGGATTTTATTAGGATCAAAAGACTTGGTATCAAACAAACGGGTTTCGGCTTATTATGTGGCTTATCAATAAACAAGGCTAAAGGCTCAATGGGGCTTCACTAGGGATAATTTCAATGGTAGGCATACAAGTAGAGTCAAGAATTGGTTAATTCAAAGAAACGTCTCCATCACATTCCCTAAGTCATACAAGCTACTAATTCAATCACACACAAGGCAAGTTCTAGATATCAAGTTAAGCAAGAACCAATCAACTCTCACCACACATGGCATCATGACACATATACAGACATACCAACTAACATGCTCATACAACTTGCATTACGGTATCACTACACAATTAAGCCCATTTATTTTATTTTATTTTGAGTCAAACTAAGAACACATGCTTATTACAAGGTTAACATTCTATTTCACTTTTCCAATTGTGACTACCCATGACGTTTGGCTAACTTTTTCGGACAGAGTTTCAAAAGACCAAGGTTGGTTTCTCAATCCTACTCTTCTATGTGACTAATTTTCCCTTAAGACGGTCGTCATGTATCCATCATTGGGAACTGTCACTCCTATGATGACTCTAAGACTCAATAAAGCAGTAAACTAGTCCTAGTCGGTTCACATGGACAATCCTCAGTAAAAGTACCGAAAACAAATGTTGAGGAACCCAAAATTAAAAATTAAAAATTTAACTAAAACTAACACTAGACTCGATAAAGCAGTAAACAACTATATACAACAGAGACGTATTACCCCACCCCACACTTAAAAATAAGCACTGTCCTCAATGCACAATTTAAAGCAAAGTATAGAGTTAAGAATACTCCCTCAGGCCTCTAGGCCTCGTTGTCACCGCCATCGAACACTGTCAAGGCATTCGCCTCCTCATCATCAACATCATCTTCCTCATCATCCATCACCTCATCAGCAGTAGCCTCATCATCATCTAGAGGCTCCAAAAATGCGGGACCAGTCCTGCATAAGGACGCTGCACTCTCGGTCAAAGGGTAGCGATCCGCCATGTTTTCCATCTCCTCATCTGTAACCAGGCGTCCTCCTATTCACAACTGCAGCTCTGCCATACTGAACAATCTTGCCATGACATTGTCATCACGGGCTTGCCTCTCTTGGGCAGACAAGACAGGTCCATGGGACGTGTCTAGTGCCTTTGTTCGAGTCACATCAACTAACTTAGCCGTCAGATTCGGGTGAAAAGCAATAGTCAGGTCCACAACCTCTTCCTCAATACCCTAGGCCCTCAGAAACCAGGTGATCAAACCCCCATAGCAAAAACACCACCTCACATTATTCCAAAATTTCATCATGTTTTGTTTAAGAATCACCCATACATTAATGGGCATCCCCTTCATCAGCATATAAGCCAACACCACCCTATCCCTTGTTACCTCTGTCAGATGTTTCACGGGTAGTAGCACACTACACACTATCTTTAACCACACCCTAGCAACTTGATTGAAATTAGAAAAATAAAGGGTATTATGCCTCCCAGTATCCTTGCTACGCTCCCACCTAGCCGTGGACTCTACCCAACATAAAGTATGTTGGATATTCCTATAATTGTCATCAGAATCACAATTTGGGGTCCCCAAAAATTCATTTAGTATCGTAGCATTGAACTTCACATCCTTACCTCTATTAGGAACAGTTTTATACTTAGTTTTAGTGAGCCAATTTGCATAAAACTCACGAACTAAAGACAAATTACAATCTCTCGGATGATCAAAAATAAATCTTAGCCCCAACTCAAGCACAGTCTGTGCAACCTTACCTCATGGACGTACTCGTCACCCATATACTTCAGTTCGCGCTGACACTCAAACCATTCCCAACCATACCGCTCCACCGCCTTTTCCCCAAATTTCTAAACTGGATCCTGATTTCTGGACCCAGATTTTGAAAAAAATCTGGGAAGGGGCGTGATAGGGGCGCGATGCGCCATGGCCGCGCCTGAAACATGCCCCAAAATGTTTGCCTTTGGCGCACCGCGCCAACCAGAATGCCAGCCTGCAAAAGGCAGGAGTGATGGAGGGGTGACGCGTTATGGATGCGCCCAAAAACCGTCGCGTTATGGATGCGCCCAAAAACCGTCCCTGAATGCATAAGGCAGGCGTGGCGCGCCAGCCAGTGTGCCTGGCTTCGGTGATTTGATTTTTTTTTTTTTTCGTTTTTCTCTATTACAAACTAAGTTACAAATAATGAAAAATCCTATCTAGCTAAAACTAATAATTAAAAGTAATTCCTAGATTATAAGAATTGAAACTACGCTAAAACAAAAATTCAAAATTCAAAAATGACTACCTATCTATTGCATATTGTTCATGGGTTACCTCCCATGTAGCGCTTGATTTAATGTTGCGGTACGATGCAACTTGGATCATTTATCATTTAGCTCAAGAGCCTCCCGATCACGATCCGAATCTACACCAAAGTAGTGTTTTACCCTTTGCCCATTTACCAAGAACGTAGGGCCAGTCTCATCTTTAAGTTAAACAGCCTCATGTTGTGTCATTCTTACCACTTCGAAATGACCAGTCTATTTAGATTTAAGTTTTCCGGGGAATAACCTCAATCTAGAGTTAAAGAGTAGTACCTTTTCTCCAGGAGTGAAAGTACGAGTAACTATGTGCTTGTCATGCCATCTTTTCGTCTTTTCTTTGTAAAGCTTGGCATTCTCATATGCATGGAGCATAAACTCCTCAAGTTCATTCAATTGATCTACTCTCTTTCTACCGGCCAGCTCGGGGTCTAAGTTCAACCTCTTAATTGCCCAATAAGCTTGGTGTTCCAATTTCGTCGGAAGATGACATCCTTTACCGAACACTATGTGATAGGGAGAAGTTCTTATGGGTGTCTTATAAGCAGTCCTATATGCCCATAACAGATCATCTAACTTCTTGGACCAATCTTTCCTCTGCGCATTCACGGTTTTCTGCAAAATTTGCTTCACCTCTCTATTCGAACCTCTAATTGGCCACTCATTTGAGAATGGTAAGCTGTAGCAACTTTATGACGAATACCATACTTAGCAAGAAGGTTTTTAACTAAATGATTAATGAAATGCTTACCTCCATCACTTATGATTGCTCTTGGAGTGCCAAAGCGAGTGAAGATGTGCTTCTTGATGAACTTTATCACCACTTTTGAATCATTCGAAGGAAGAGCTACAGCCTCAACCCATTTACTCACATAATCTACAGCCACAAGAATGTATTAGTTTCCACTAGATGGTGGGAAGGGGCCCATAAAGTCAATACCCCACACATCAAAGATTTCCACCTCCAAAATGTTACTAAGCGGCATCTCATGTCTTCTTGAGATAGTACCCAACCTTTGGCATTTATCACAACCCTTTACAAAAGCAATAGAATCTTTAAATAATGAGGGCCAAAATAAACTAGATTGAAGTACCTTATGTGCCTTGCGCTCTCCTCCGTGGTGACCTCCATATAGGCTAGCATAACAACTTTCGAGCACTTTTTGAATCTCATACTCCGGAATGCATCTTCTCACTACCCGGTCCACACCTTGTTTGAACAAGAACGGTTCATCCCAGATATAGAACTTAGCATAATAATTGAGCTTTTTCTTTTGTTCGGTGGTTGCACCCGGAGGATATTCTCCACTTACTATCAAATTCACAATGTCTGCATACCATGACACTTGAGAGATATCTAATGCCATCAATTGTTCATCCGAAGATTCTTCTCGGATTTGCTCACCTTCATTCACATGGGAAAAATCCTCCAACCTATACAAGTGATCTGCTATCTGATTTTGAGTACCTTTCCTTTCTTTGATCTTAAGGTCAAATTCTTGGAAAAGCAATATCCATCGAATCAGCCTTGGTTTAGCATCCTTCTTGTTGAATAGGTACCTAATAGCTGCATGGTCAGTAAAAACAATCACTTTAGTACCTACCAAATATGATCTGAACTTGTCAAAGGCGAACACTAGAGCCAGCATCTCTTTCTCAGTCACTGTGTAATTAGCTTGTGTAGAGTCAAGGGTCTTGCTTGTATAATAGATCGAGTGGAACACTTTATTCTTTCTTTGTCCCAACACTGCACCTACTGTTATGTCACTTGCATCACACATTAGTTCAAATGGTAGTTCCCAATCAGGAGCAATTAAGATGGGAGCTTCAATTAAGTTCCTTTTCAACATCTAAAAAGCTTTCAAGCACATCTCATCAAAGTTAAACTTCACCTCCTTCTCCAAAAGACTGCACATAGGTCTTGCAATCTTGGAAAAATCTTTGATGAATCACCGGTAAAAACCTGCATGACCAAGAAAACTACGCACCTCTTTTACAGAAATGGGAAGGGGCAATTTCTCAATAACTTCTACCTTGGCCTTATCAACCTCTAAACCAGACTTCGAGACCTTGTGGCCAAACACTATCCCTTCTCTAACAAAAAAATGACACTTTTCCCAATTGAGAACTAAGTTAGTGTCCTCACATCTAGCAAGCACTTTATCAAGATTCCGGAGACATACCTCAAAAGAGTTCCCAAAGACTGAGAAATCATCCATGAACACCTCTACAAAGTCTTCCACCATATCATGAAAAATGGCCATCATACACCTTTGAAAAGTTGTCGGTGCATTGCAAAGTCCGAATAGCATGCGTTTGAAAGCATATGTACCATAAGGACAAGTGAACATGGTCTTTTCCTGATCCTCAGGTGCAATCAAGATCTGATTGTAACCAGAATACCCATCTAAGAAACAATAGTACTCGTGCCCTACTAGTCGGTCAAGCATTTGATCAATGAAGGGAACGAGGTAGTGATCTTTCTAGCTAGCATCATTTAGTTTTCGGTAATCCATACAAATTCTCCAGCCGGTCACTATTCTAGTAGGAATCAACTCATTATTTTCGTTCCTCACTACAGTCATACCTCCCTTCTTGGGAACACATTGCACCGGACTTACCATTTACTATCAGAGATTGGGTAAACAATTCCAGCATCTAGCCACTTTATTACTTCATTTCTCACCACTTCTTTCATCAAAGGATTTAGTCGACGTTGATGTTGTGCACTTGGTTTGTGATCCTCTTCCATGTAGATTCTGTGCATACATAACGCCAGACTAATCCCATGAATATCAGCCATCTTCCATCCAATCGCCTTCTTTCTCCTCTTTAGGATCCTCAATGTCGCATCAACCTTTATTTCAGATAACTCTGCAGAAAGTATAACAGGCAAAGTTTCATTAGTACCCAAAAATGCATACCTTAGGTGAGAAGGCAGAGTTTTTAACTCTAGCTTGGGAGCTTCTTCAATTGAAGGCTTTTGTGGAGGTCCTAACTCACAATCTAATGTCTCGACTCTCCGCTTGTAAGTCTCCACAAGTGCCAGATTCAGACATGTTTCTATCTCTTGGGCCTCAGTATCTCCATCTACCTCATGACCTGTTAACACTCTCTCTAAAGGATCTTCAGGCACAACTACTTGTGATTCTACTATTTGATCAACCACAGTAATAGCAGACAACTCTTCATAGATAGAAGGCAATTTTAAAGCGCAATAAACATTGAATACCTCAACCTTATCATGCGCCCTCATAGTTAGTTGACCAGCTGCTACATCAATCAGTGCCCTACCCGTGGCCAAGAACGGACGTCCCAAAATGAATGGAACTTCAGAATCACGTTCAAAATCTAAGACCACAAATCTACAGGAAAAATCAATGAACCTACTTGAACTAACATGTCTTCTACCACCCCATCAGGCCTAGCAATGGATCTATTAGCGAGTTGGAGAATAACAGTGGTTCTTTTTGGACTACCCAACCCAAGCTTTAGATACAATGATAAGGGCATCAAATTTATACTCGGTCCTAAATCACACAATCCGCGGGCATGAACATTTTGCCCAATTGTAATCTGCACAGTAAAATTACCCGGATCTTTTAACTTTTTTGGCAGTCTGTTTTGGATCCTAGAGCTGCACTCCTCAGTAAGTGCTACAGTTTTATACTTCGTGAGCCTTCTCTTGCTAGCCACAATGTCCTTCACGTATTTAGCATACTTTGGGATACCCTGCAAAATGTCAACCAAAGATAGATTAATGTGAACCAGTTTAAGAAAAGAGAGAAACTTACTGAAGCATTCATCTTCATTCTGTTTTTTGAGCCTTTGTGGAAACAGAGGTGATAATTTCTTTTGAGGAACGGGTACCTTAACATTGGAGCTTTTTATTACCTCTTCCACTTTCTTTTCTTTGGTACTTGCCTCAGTCTCTCTCTTCTTTGGAGCTAGTTCCTCTAATTGTAACCCACTTCTAGTACTTACCGCATGCAATTGCTTTGGGTTGAGTTCAGTATCACCGGGCAGCCCACCTTAGGGATGCAAGTTCAGAGAATTAGCTACTTCCGCAACTTGTTTCTCTAAACTCATTTGGGACATTTGGATATTTCTGATGTTCTCATCCTGCTTATCTACTCTAGCATTTATTTTGGTCCCTATTTCAGTCATGAGCTTTTGGAGTATCTCTTCAATGGTCATCCCTCCTTTTGGTGCACTAGAATTTGCTCCTTGGTTAGGATTTTGGTATTGTTGCCCAGCCCCTTGAGAACGGTATTGGTTAGCTCCTTGCGCCTGATTTTGGTTTTGGTTTCCACCCCATGAGAAGTTAAGATGGTTCCTCCAACTAGGGTTGTAAGTGTTACCATAATTTTTCTGAACTTCACCCCTTTGTGCATTACCCACATAGTTTACGGAATCCAAATTTGCCTCACATTGCTCAGTTTCATGAGTTCCACTACCACATATCCCACACCAATTTGATGCATGTTATACCATGTTAACCGATTCCTGGTTTAGAGCCATCTGTTTAAAATGTAAGGTCATGTTATATTGCATTGCATCCAACTTGGCATTTATGGCAGTAGCTTGATCTACATCTAAGATCCCCGCAGCCTTTTGGGTTGTGGTTCTAGGCATTTCTCCCTCATACCCTTGGTTCCCTTCGGAGAGTTCATCGAGTAAGTTGAACAACTCTTCACATATTTTAGCTAGGGCCTGTACACCTGCTGCACTATTAATAAGTGAATGAGTATTATAATCTAGACCCTCAAAGAAAGTGTGAGCAAGTACCTCATTAGTTTGCATATGGTGTGGGCAAGCATTCAACATTTGTTTGAAGCGAGCCCATGCTTGATACGTGTCCTCTCCCTGGTTTTGAGTAAAGCTTATTATCTCACTCCTCAGCTTAGTAATTTTCTTAGATGGGAAGAATCGACTCAAGAACTTCTTTGCTAGATAATTCCAAGTAGTGATGGAGTTTGGTGGCTCAGAATCTAACCAACTCCTTGCGGCTCCTAACAATGAGTATGGGAATAACGTCAGTCTCATATAGTCTGATGAGACTCCAGTTGGGATGTATGTATCAGTAATATTTATAAAGTTCCTAAGGTGAATTTGAGGATCCTTGTAGGGGAGGCCTGTGAACTGCCCATTAGAATGGAGGAGTTGTACCATGCCCTGCTTTAGTTCAAATCTACCCCCGGTGGAGGTTTCCTAATACTAGATGCCAAGTTGGCTGTGAGTGGGACTGCCACATCACAGACTGGTCTTGCGGGTACGACATGGGGTACTCCTTGGTTATTTGGGTTCTCTTGGTTGTTCACGTTCCCCGGGTTATTCACGTTGTCTTGATTATTATAATCACTGTTTCCCCAAACACCTAACCCCAATTCTCCTAGATATCCTTGATTCATTTTTTTGCGCTGGCATAAAACTCTTTTGGGTTCGTTGTAAGGTTCAACAAATTCTCCCTTCCGAGCCAGACCTAAAAATCAAGTGTCTGCAATAAACAAGCTAAGATCAAGTAATTAATACCTGAATATTCTAATTGTAGACTTAAGAAGATCGAATATAAATCAATTTCTATGTCCCCGGCACCGGCGCCAAAAATTTGTTGCTCCCCAATATACACGCAAGTGTACGTGGTCGCTCAAGTAATATAGATTCTTAAAGAAACGAGTTATCGTTCCCAAGGGACTTATGATTAACTTATATCCAACACTTAACTCCACAAATAAAATAGAAGTAATTGTTTCAGAGATGGTGATGATTGTTAACTACTACTAATTATGAACTAAATAAACGTAACTAAATGTGAATGACTTTAAGATGATGTTTAAAGCAAGTAAAAGACAATTCCAGGGATACAGTATGCAATGAATCGCATGTATCATATTATTGGCTTAGAACTAATTTTAGTCGTCAAGTTACTGATTTATAGGGTTAAAATTGTATGAGTCGGGTTCACACCTCTAGTCGCCTATCCCAGTTAGCTATCTAACTACATCATTGAGCGGGGATAAATAGACTAATTGGTGAGCATTTATATTTCATCATGTTTCGTAACCAAGCGATTTGTTCGTTCGGACGTCACTCCTGAACACAAATCACCTCAACTTAATGGGTCGATCAAGCTCTCTATATTCTCTGGTCTATCTAACCTCTCATCTCCCGATTCAAGTTTAGACAATATATTTATCTTATGGTGATCAATCATAAAAAACTTAAACAACAACATAGAAATAACTTATAATGACAACCAAGAATTAATTCAACAAGCCTTTAATAATCAACAATCCATTCGTAGCTAAAGCCCCAGAACTAAGGCATTTAGCCACTCATGCTATTAGAAAACCACAAAATACAATTGTTCATGCGATTTCTGGCTAATAGAAGAGTTAAAAGATCAAAACCTATTACAAACGTGAATACTGTTTCTTGCACACCCTATAAAAGTCGAACCCTAATTATGGATCCCTAAGTGTTTATTTATAATGGTAGGAAAATTAGAGCCAAAGTCTATTACAATTAGGAATCCTTTTTTAACACTTTTAAGATGGAAATATCGGGATCCTATTGGTGTGTCGTGCCTAGAATCGCACCCAAACTTCACATCTGAGGTTTCCACCCTGGCGCGTCGCACCTCTTTAAGCGTCTAAGAAAGGCCCCAGAATGTTGGGCCTTGGCGCATCACGCCTCTCAAAGCGCCTGAGAGGCCTCTCTATATGTTGGCCCTTGACGCTTCACGCCTAGCAGTGCGCCTGGCCTTAGGGCCTTCATCCTTAGCTTCTTTTTGGCATATCCTTGCATCTTTTCTTTCAATTTGACTCCAATCTCCTTGAGAGTTCCTGAAACCTCTAATCACATGTTTTAGTGCATAATATCGCAAGTATAACAAAATCAAGCTAATAGACTCTAGATCATTCGTTACTTCAGTCAATTCATGGGAAAATATTGACAACTTAGGCATATAAATACGCCTGAGATCACTTATTTTGGATGAAATCTATGTAAAGCTATTTTATTGCAATCCATCGTCTTTTAAGTCATATAATCAGTTTGATGTTATTGTTGATTTTATAATGAATTTTAGTTATCTTTCCTTAAACAATGTCTTGCTCATTTACTTATCCCCACATCCTACGATTATTTTCTGTGCTTTGTGCCATCATGAACAAAATAGGTTTACAAAAAATACGTCATTTTTTTAATAAATTGAACAATATAGAAGATCAGTTTCGTGTATGTTTACGAAAAATAATTTTTTAAAATAGATTAAAATACAAATATTATTCTATTTCATGCTAGTTTAACACACTATGTATCACTAATTCCTCATTAACATACACCTAGTGTAATCCCACACGTGAGGTTTGGGGAGGGTCACATTAACAACATACCTAGTGTAATCCCATATGTGGAGTTTGGAAAGTGTAGATCGTATGCATGTCTTATTCCTACCTTGTAGAGAGATAAATTGTTTCCAATAGTCTCTTGGCTTAAAATAAAACATTTCTAAGCAGTTTGAAATAGGAAATAAATAAATGAGAGTAGTAACCAAGGATTTTGAATTAAGAGTGACATTAAGGTTTCAAAATTAAATGGAGGTGACATAAGTTATTTTAATTAAGTCTAGGTGACAATTATGTAATTAAGAATTAAGGATTTATGAGGCATGTGTGGGAGTTTCCCTCAAGTTTTTAAGTTGACAGTTTGGTCCATTGTATTAAATGAGGGGTAAAAGGGTAAAAGACTAAAACATAGTTTAACAAAAAATGGTGGGAACCAAAAATGGAGGGAAGCTAGCCAAAAGGGAAAATAAAAGCAGTCAAATTCCCACCTGCAATCCTCTTTTTCTTCTTCTTCTAGTTCGTTTTTGCTTTTTTCCTGTTCTCTTCATCTTTTTCTTCTTCTTCTTATTCATTCATTCTTGCTAAAAAGATAGTTTTGTTGCTCACCATTGTTGTTTTTGGCTACTATTCCTTGTGCTTCTTCTTCTTCTTCTCATCTTCTTCTTGTTGAATCAGATTTAGCTAATCAGTGGACCAAATTTTGTTCTATATCAATTGACATTACTTCATAAGTGATTGTGCTCACACATCACTTTGTTTGGTAAGTAAAATTAATAGTTATTTGAAGTATTCATCATATGGGTGTACCTATGGTTTTTCAATTATTTACATTCGCGTTTCCAACATATGGTTATATCTGTTGCAACAGTTGACTCGTGTTGAATAAGTCAGATATTAGAACAAATGATAGTCTTACGTTGCAATAGAATAGCCATATGTTGTAACATATTAATCATATGTTGCACCAAATGACTTCTCACTTAAACATATGACTAAGTTGCTGCAACAGAATAGCCATATGTTGCAACAAATAACTTACACATGTTAGAACTTATGATTTATATGTCGCAACAACATAGTTATATGTTGGAACATATGACTTACATGTTGTGACAAGTAAATCATATGTTGAACCAAATGACTTACATCTTACAACATATGACTTACATGTTGCAACATATGATTTATCTATCGCAACATAATAGTCATATGTAGCAACATATGATTTATTTGTGACAACAATATACTCATATGTTGTAACATATGTCATACACATGTTGCAACATATGATTTACATGTTGCACGAGATTACTTACCTCTTGCAACATGTTATTTATCAGTCGTAACATAATAGAAATATGTAGCAACATAATGGTCATATGTTGGAACATAGGACTCACATATTGCAACAGATGACTTACCTCTCATAACATATAACTTATACGTCGCAACTTAATAGTCATATGTTGCCACATATGACTCATATGTTGCCACATATGACTCATATGTTGCAACAAATGTCAAAGTTGTATTCTATCATTGGTACTAACTATTTTTTAATTGAATCTCTTCAGGTATGATAAATGGAGAGATTATTAATAGAGGTTGATTGTTTTAGTGAATGGATCGAGAAGAAAAATTGATATATTTGACGTTGGAAGGATGGTATTGCTAAACAGTCGATAGTTATGATTGTCGAAAGAAATATTTTGTATGATGATTTTGTGAAAAAATAGGTGTTACATATTTAAGGACTTTGGCCACAAAAGAACTACATTGCCAAAATCAAATTGCTTCATAATTATTGTTGAATTTTAATGAATGTTCTTTTTTATTCATGGATGTATCTTATCTTAATTTGAATCAACTTAAGTTTTTTTTATGTAAAATGTGTGATTTGTTTTGAAGTAATGTATCTTTAAAACATAGTCGTGCATCTGTTATAATATATGTCAATTATGTGTTGCTACTTACAACGTAATATTGTCCATATGCTCACAGAAGTGACAAAAGTCTTAACATATTGCTCAACAGAAGATTCATCTGTGTCAACAAAAGGTACATCTGTGGCAACATAAGTATAAATTGCTATCCATTTTTATTTTATAATCAATTGTAAACTCTCAACCTTTTTCTATTTACCTTGTAGTTCAAATGACACAAGAAGCTTCATCTATGGCAACACCTCAATCTTTTGTTGGTGTTGCTTCCTCTTCTAACATCAAATGTTCTTTTTGTCGATGCGAATAATGTAAGCAACAACATATGCCTCATCTTTTACAACATTTGATTCATATGTAGCAACATATGTGTCATCTGTCGCAACATATGCCTCAAATGGTCAAATGTTGCTACATAAGGGTGATATGTTGCAACATTTGAGGCATCTGTAGCAATAAATAAGTCATCTGTAGCAACGGATGATGCATCTATAGCAACAATGACTTACTGATGTTATGATATGTTAAGAACAAGTAAAAATATTGAAACATAAGTGCAAAACTATGTTTATTTATTTCAACAACTATGATAATTTTAATGGTTGTACACAACTACATAAGAATTTTTCATCCTTCACAGTATTCTTCTTGGTAATGCTTAAAAATAGAAAAAAGACCACAACAATCGACACAAATATTAGCTTCCAGTTGTTACAACATTTGGTATTCTTCTTCTTCTTCTTCTTCTTCTTCTTCTTCTTTTCCTTCATCACCTATTTGTTACTTCTTTTAATATGTTCATCATCAATTTCAACTCCTTAATTCTCTTCGCCAATCTCTATATAACGAACTTGGATCGTATATCAACATCTTCACGATCCCTCCATCTAAAGAAGTTGCATGCATTCTCCTAAAATACATACCACAAAGAAAATTAAATTAAACAAAAACCAAAATAAAGACCTAGATTGTAGAAATGTAGAACTGTACATACACGATAGCGTGGACAAGATCAAAATCTTCGACCTGGATTGTCCTTCGATCATGAAGTTTGCATTGAAAGTAAGTTTCCATGTTTGCAACAGATTTTAACACCCAACATGAGATCATTCTCATCATTATAAATTCGATTCAATATTACATTTGACATTATATCAAAAGTAACAAAACGACAAAATTCATTCATGAGATCTCTAGTACTGAGATATATTCAAAGAAATTCATTCTTACCCAATGGCTATATTGCAAAATTAATGATTTCATTGATTTGACAGTACATGACAGGCGAATCTTATTTATTGATTTGATTTAACCAAATCCCAATCAATTAGTTCTGTATTAAAAAACAAAGAACAGAAAAAACTGATGAAATAAATAATATCATTATATCTCATGCACTCCAGAGATTCGAGATCCATGCAAAGAGAGAGAAGAGAGAGAAAGTGAAGCGAAGAAACTGAAGCGGCAAGAAAGAAAATGAAAATCCTATTCTTGAAATGAAATGAAATGCCTAATTTTTACCCTTTCTAGACCTGAATTAATGGACCGATTGGGCCAGTTTAGAAGTTGGGCTTGCCCATGACTTTTATAAAGTACTTACGTGTTTTAAGTTGTTGCAACATATGTCAATTATGTGTTCATGCAAATAGTATCACCATTAATAGAGAGGAATTCAAGGTTGTTGTATTAGACCATAATTTTATACTCAGACATGCTGTAGGACTATATATTAGTGCTACGTGTTGTATTAGATCATAATTTAATTGAATTAATACAAAAACCACATGTTAGAATATATATATATGTTGCACATATAACAAATATGTAGCAATTTATGTTGCAAAATTTAACATTTTATCCAACAGAATGTACATATGTTGCCACAAATGATAGTTTGATGGATGATTTAATCGATAAATTAAGCAATTTAATAATAAAAAATGTCAAATTGGACTAGATTTTAGTACTTTGGACCATAATTACACAATCAAAAGATGCTATAACACTTTGACTAACGATTTTCAATGGTGTTATATAACTATCATATGAAATTACTTAGTCATTGTATGATGAACTGATGGTATAATTGTATTTGTAAAAATAATTGATAGAATTGATGAAGGTTGTTGTATTAGACAATAATTTTGTACTTAGACATGTTGTAAGACTATATATTAGTGCTACATGATGTATTAGGTAACAAATTTAATTGAATTAATACCAAAACCACATGTTAGGATATACAGATGTTGCAACATATGTCATATCAGTTTCAATTTTTGTTGCAAAATTCAACATTTTATGTCACAGATGACAATTTGATGGATGAGTTAATCAATAAATTAAGCAGTTTAGCAATGAAAAATGTCAAATTGGACCATATGTCCATAATTAAGCAATCAAAAGATGCTATAACACTTTGAACAACGATTTTCAATGTTGTTATATAACTATCGTACGAAATTACTTAGTCATTGTGTGATGAACTAGTGGTATAATAGTATTTGTAAAAATAATTGATAGAATTGATGAAGGTTGTTATATTAGACCATAATTTTGTACTTAGACATGTTGTAAGACTATATATTAGTGCTACATGTTGTATTAGGTCACAATTTAATTGAATTAATACCAAAAACCACATGTTAGAATATACATTTCTTGCAGCATATGATAGATTTGTTGCAATTTCTGTTGCAAAATTAAACATTTTATCCAACAGCCACAAATGACAATTTGATGGATGAGTTAATCGATAAATTAAACAATTTAACAATGAAAAATGTCAAATTGGACCATATTTTAGTACTTTGGACCATAATTAAGCAATAAAAAGATGTTATAACACTTTGAACAATAAATTTTATTGGTGTTATATAACTATCATATGGAATTACTTAGTCATTTTATGATGAACTAGTGGTATAATAGTATTTGTAAAAATAATTGATAGAATTAATGAAGGTTGTTGTATTAGACCGTAATTTTGTACTTAGACATGCTGTAAGACTATATATCAGTGCTACATGTTGTATTAGGTTACAATTTAATTGAATTAATACCAAAAACCACATGTTAGGATATACATTCATTGCAACATATGACAACTTTGTTGCCAATTCTGTTGCAAAATTCAACATTTTATCCAACACAATGTACATCCGTTGCCACAAATGAATATTTGATGGATGAATTAATCGATAAATTAAGAAATTTAACAATGAAAAATGTCACATTGGACCATATTTTAGTACTTTGGACCATAATTAAGCAGTAAAAAGATGTTATAATACTTTGAACAATGATTTTCAATGGTGTTATATAACTATCATATGGAATTACATAGTCAATGTATGATGAACTAGTGGAATAATAGTATTTGTAAAAATAATTGATAGAATTGATGAGAGTTATTGTATTAAACCATAATTTTGTACTTAGACATTTTGTAGGACTATATATATTAGTGTTACATGTTGGTATTAGGTTACAAATCAATTGAATTAATACCAAAAACCAAATGTTAGGATATACATATGTTGCAACATATGACATATCTGTTGCAAAATTCAACATTTTATCCAACAGAATGTATATCTGTTGCCACATATGACAATTTGATGAATGAGTTAATCGATAAATTAAGCAATTTAGCAATGAAAAATGTCAAATTGGGCCATTTTTTTGTACTTTGAACAATAATTTCATATGATAGATTTGTTGCAATTTCAACACAAAAATCAAAAGATTATCCAACAGAATATATATATGTTGCCACATTTTAATTGAATTAATACCACACAGTGGTATGAGACAAAAATTTAAATACATAATCTAGTTCTAAATCACAACTTCATAATTCACAACGAATATCATCTTCATCGTCATTTTTCTTGGGCCAACAATTCTTGCGAAGGCTTTGCTCACTTTCCTTGTCATGTGTTGCAACATATGTACTTCAAGAAAATTAATTCAAAAAATAGTTAGTAATAATGATAGAATACAACTTCATCATCTGTTGCAACAAATGAGTCTTATGTGGCAACATGTGACTATTTTGTTGCGACATAAAAGTCATATGTTGTTACATATAACTATTCTTTTGCGATACATAAATCATATGTTGCAACATGTGTAAGTTATATGTTGCAATACATGACCATTTTGTTGCAACATAAAAGTCATATGTTGCAACATATGACTATTATGTTGCGACATGTAAGTCATATGTTGCTACATATAACTATTCAGTTGCAACACATAAATCACATGTTTCAAACATGTGTTAGTTATATGTTGCAAAATATGACTATTATGTTACGACATGTAAATCATATGTTGTTATATATAACTATTCAGTTGTGACACATAAATCACATTTTGCAAACATGTGTAAGTTATATGTTGCAACATATGACTATTCTATTGCGACATGTAAGTCATATGTTGCTACATATAACTATTTAGTTGCGACACATCATATGACTATTTTGTTGCGACATGTAAGTCATATGTTGCTACATAAAACTATTCAGTTGTGACACATAAATCACATGTTGCAACATATGACTATTTCGTTGCGACATGTAAGTCATATTTTGCTACAAATAACTATTCAGTTGTGACATCTTCAAGATGGAAGTCATATGTTGCAACATATGATTAGTCTGTTGCAACATGTATGTCATATGTTGCAACATATAACCTTTCTGACTTAATCAACACGAGTCAGTTGTTGCAACAAATATAACCATCTGTTGGATGCGAATGCAAATTATTGAAAAAAATTATAAGTATACCCAAATGATGATGAATGATTCAAAAAACTATTAATCTTACTTATTTACTTATCAAACAATGGTGTGTGAACACAATCACTTATGAAGTAATTCCAATTGATATAGAATGAAATATGGTCCACTAATTAGCTAAATCTGATTCACGAAGAAGATAATTAAGAAGAAGAAGAAACACATGGTGTAGCAACCAAGAGAAACAATGTACGAAGACGAAGAAGAGGAAGGAGGAGGAGAAGAAGAAGAAGGAGAAGAAGGAGAAGAAGGAGCAGAAGGAGGAGAAGGAGGAGGAGGAGGAGGAGAAGAAGGAGAAGAAGAAGAAGAAGAAGAAGAAGAAGAAGAAGGAGAAGGAGAAGGAGGATGAGGATGAGGATGAGGAGGAGGAGGAGCAGCAACAACAGAAGGAGGAGGAGGAGAAGGAGAAGGAGAAGTTGTCC
>JAJOOE010006319.1:0-60546 GCA_036250405.1 Solanum raphanifolium | reverse complement strand
AGGCGTTAGATTTCTTCCATAAATCTATACGTTGTTACTTGGATCTTTTCAAGGCTTTAGAACATCTAATCCTTGGAAATTCGTGGATCTTTCCTTCGAATTTCCCATATCTTTAGTTATTTTTGTTGTTTCTTTTCTTTGTGCTTCCACATTCTAATATTCAATTCTCTATTTGTGATCTCCCTTAACCTTGCTGTTATCATTTTAGCTCGGAATTTGAGAGGGTTTTGGATACTTGAAGAAGAAGAGGGTTTCATCTCCAAGGATTTGGACTTGGGTCCCTTGGATTCTTCAATCTTAGCCTGTAACAAGACTTAAATCTTCATACCCACTTGAATGCAAGCTCATTTAGGTATAAATTTCTATCTCCTGATATACGGCTAAAACCCCCAATTATTGGTGTGTGATTTAGCAAATATGGGATAATATTGTTGTTGGGTTTTGCTTGCTGATATATTAGATGTAGTTTAATGATGATTTCGTCTAGTAGTTGTGGATGAATTTAACAAATTTGTAGTTGCAAATACAAGTTTATTTATGTGTTTTCGGCTTGTGAGAGAGAGGGGTCGCGAAACCAAGACTACTAGATTGATGGCCTAAGGAGTGGGTCGACATGAGGTTTAGATCGAGAGAGTGAACCCTAGTCCCATATCCAAACACTCAACTCGAGAGAGTGAGTGGGGTAAGGCGTAGGCTTGTCTTCATGCAGCAAGTGGGTGTCCGAGAGAAACCCATTTGAAACGGGGTAAGTTGCTCGAGAGAGAATTTATTCCCACGTATAACTTAGCCTAGTCACTATTACTCTATACATTTTCTATCGAAAGCATGTACCCAACAATTTAGGTTAACCCGTATTCCGGTCACATCCCAAGAATCCCTTCTCATTACTTAGATTTCGTTGTTAAATTTGTTGTTTTTACTCACTAGTGACAAAACCCCCATTGTTAATTGACACTTATATGTCCCCCTTTAATTTACAATGTTTTTAATCGTTAATGTCTTTAGCTACGACTAGTTAGAACAAATTTTATTTTTCTATTAATTCTCAAAACCACTCCCTTGGGACTCGACCCCAACCCTTGGTTGAGTTATTATACTATTGCACTATCGTAGACACTTGCATTGGATGTTGGGTCGTTGATTACGCAAACATCAAAATGGCGCCGCTGCCGGGGAGTGGTGTTACTTGAGAATTCTTAGATTAGCAGAATTTTTGTTCTTCTTAGTTGTAGTCTACTTACCTAATTTTTAGTTTTGTTTGTTTGTTGGGTGAATATTTTAGAAAGCATGAGTGTTTATGGTAGCAACGATTGCCAGGTAGGATACCAAGATGACATCGAAAATCTCAACGATCTCCAAGATCCCAACATCAATGGCCCCCATCTCATGGGAGGTGTTGGAGCCATCTGTTTACCCCCAGCCGAGGGAAATGCAGTGTTCCACATAACGATCACCATGTTGCAACTCTTGCAACTGAAGGGACTCTTCAGCGGACTGGCTCATGAGTATCCTCACGAGCATCTTCGAAACTTTGTAGATGTGTGTGGACCATTCTCGTTCAAAAACATCTCTCAGGAGTCGGTCCGGTTAAGGTTATTCCCTTTCTCGTTGATGGGAGAGGATTGCAAGTGTCTAGCCGAGATACCATGTGAATCCATCACTTCTTGGTAGGAGTTGGTGACAGCATTTCAACTGCAATTTTCCCTCCTATAAGATGATGTCGCTATGGGATAGCATCCAGAACTTTAAACCTCTAGAAGGAGAGCCTCTGCACGAAACTTGGCTAAGTTCAAAAAGTCGGTGCTACAATGACCAACCCACGGTTTGCCGGACAATGTTCTACTTCAATACTTTTTCCGCAGTTTGGATTTGGTAAACAAAGGTGTTGCTGACCAACTCTCGCCTGGAGGCCTAATACAGCAGCTGTATGCATTAGCAGCCCAACTTTTAGATGCTATGACAACCATCAACAGAGCATGGTACACTCTTGAGGACCAAGTCTCCCCTCTCACTTTCAAGCTATCCAAAGAGCATATTGAAAAAGACAATGAGATAGACCAGAACATGGCCAAAATCATGACACAACTTGATATTATATTCAAAAACGTCATGGGAGTCGGTGCCCGTGGTGTCAATGCTGTGGGGATCGAGGGATCTAATCTTGAGGAGATGAAGTTTGAAGCCTTGTATAACGAGGAGGTAAATTTTCTAGCCAACCAAGGCGGTGGCTACCGCTCAAATTACCCAAGGCAAGGTGGTAACCAAGGTTGGAAGGACCGGGATCGTGAATGGAGGGACCGTAATCCAAATTGGAAGGAAGGGGAGAAGAATAGATACGTGCCTCCCCATGAGCGCCAGAAGCCAAAGGATTCGAACGGTGGTAGGTTTGAGGATATGCTATCGCGCATCCTCAATAAAAGTTGAAGGGTAAGACAAAATGCTAAAAGGAATGAAAGAAGATGTGTCTACCCTTAGCCAGACCGTTACCTCTCATTCACTTTCAATCAAGTAGTTAGAGACTTAGATGGGTCATATCTCGTCGCACCTAAATTCGAGACAGCCAGGGGGTTTGCCAAGTGATACCATGGCTTACCCCAAAAATGAGGTCTAAAGGTGAACTTGCGTCATGGCACGATGTTAACTAAGGCGCTGTTTGGGAGGCAACCTAAAACACTTTAATATTTTATATTTGCATACTGATAAAATAATGGTATGTTGACTGTGTAGATGGAAGTGTGGAGAGTGAACAAAAAGTGCCGATTGGAGAGCAATAGATCCAGTCGGCGAGTCTTCGAAAGGGTAGGCCAATCCGATCTTATCCGCCATTTGACTCAAGACATCGTTAACATTAGAGTCTGTAAAACTCGGCGAGCTTTTGAAATTATTGGAGAATCGCCGATGATGGAAACCGCCGTTTAGACCCCCGTAAACCAGAGGTTCTGTAAATTTTGGCGGAGAAACCAAACAGTCGGTGTTCTGCCGAGTGAGTAGGCGAGTTTGACTAATATCGCCGAGTGGGAAAAAACTGGATGCTTTTTGCAAGCCAAAGGTTTAAAAGTTCCAACTTCATTCACTTTCCCCTCACTTTTTATCTGGTCAAAACCCACACCTGCACTCTAGTTTTATATGTCTTGCACTTTTGGAGTATTTTTGTTCATTGGTTTGTGCGCGGATTTGGATTGCATTGCCGCCTAGTTTCTCGGTTGTATTTCAATTAGTACAAAAGATTAACTTCTTAATACCCGTAATTATTTTGTCAGCATTGTACTCATTTGCACACTCTTTGATATTTTTAAAATATGTTGAACCTCCCAGATTAGATAGAACCGGTTAAGTGTCGATTGTTATTCAATAATCACTGTGAAATCTTATTCCCCGATGTATCTAATCGAAATAATGTGTGATGGGTGGTATTCGTATGTTATGGGTCTTGGTTAAATTTGTGCTATTTGTGCTTAAATTATGTTTTTGGGGGTTACGGGGATGATTTCGAAAAGTTAGGTGAAAAGTAGGCACGATAGGTGATTCGGCGAGATGTGATGAGCTCGCCGAACCACTCCGCAGTTCACCTAAGTACCCCATCTCGACTTTACTATCATGCTTTATTTGTTGTGGCTGCTGTAACCTTCGGCGAGAAGCACAGGATTGCCAAGTTCAGTCGGCGACTCGCCGAATGACACGTTAAACGCCCTTTGTCTGCACTTTAATCCTTGTACACTATGACCTTCGGTGGATTTTTTGTGGCTCGCCGAATGGATTATCTAGTCTTTCTGTAGATAAAAGTCTTTGTTTTGGTTGTCAAATATGTTCTAACATTATCTCAAGACCTTACAGACATGACCAGACCAAAAGTTGCAGGAAGAAACAGGCCACCCAGACAGATAAGAGTACAATAGTTCAGAAGAACTGAAAAGATCAAGAGCAATGAAGCAAGTCCCAGTAGGAGGATTCCCATTGACCCCACTGTCCTTCATGGGCTTGATGGTTTGTTAATGCGATACATGCCTTCGGAGCATCTTATGATTTGGATAAAATGACTGAGGAAAAAATCGCTATAAAAGATGAAGCAAAGAGAAAAGAAAAAAAAGAACCTGAAGTAGATTGACAACACTCCGGGAACTGATGGCCAGACAAATAGAGAGACTGCATAGACAAGACTCTTCTTTACCTCCCTCTCTGTATCCCTTTAATTTATATTCTAGATATTTTGTTATATGCATTTGAGGACAAATGATTTCTAATTGTGGTGGGGTAAGGCTCACCTTTTGTGTGCTATTTGTGATTCATGTTGTGTATATATTTGGGTTGTTCTATTTTAAAAAAAATTTACATTGCTTTTTGTGGATATTTGAGCTTATAGCTTCCTATTTATTATAGTTGAAAAATGATTTTGACCTTTCCAATTTTTTTTTTATTTTTTCCAAAAATTCTTGGCACCTCTCGTGTGTTGAATGTGGCAGTTCTTTTGCAAATTTTATGTCTCGGTTCCGATCAATACCGATGACTTGAATAGTGCTTACGATCGAACGATCATGAATGCGTGGCTACGACGAGGTTAAATGAAGTTGCATAGACAATATGTGAACTCTTTGCATCTCGTTGTGATTAACTATGTTATCAAATTGAGTCTCTTGTGATTACTGTTGCACACTAGCGAAAGTGTGGAGTCTTGTTTGACTGTTGTGTGATGAGCTTACTTTGAACCATGCATGACAGATCCAAATATCTGCCCCGTTGGTCCGGTCAACTAAGTGATGCTATCTCTTGATATGATCTTAGGAAACTTCTAAGAGTGTGAACCAATTTGACATATACCTCTTTTGTGACCTACCATGTGAGCGTGTGATTCTCTTTCAATCACCCCTTGAGCCTTACCTCTCTTTGGGAGAAACTTGATGAAACCATCACTTTTCTTTATCCACTACCTATAATCCTCTTGAATTGTGGTTAGTTGAATATACAACTTAGGCCAAAAGCCTATGTTGGGGGTGTGGTAAAAAGAAAAGGGGGAGTGAAGAAGTGCAAGGAAAGTCTCTTCTTACCCATGGTTTTAAGAAAAATCGAACCCCTCCACATAAAAAAAAAGAGAAAGAAAAAGAAAAAGAACGAAAAAGAAAGTTGTGGAATAAAAGTACAAAATAAATAGGGTTCCCAAACAATCTATGAAAAGTGAATAACAGGATGACTTATGAGCATTAAAGATAATGATGAAGGAAAAGGAAAGGAAGTGTTGTGAGCACCACATTTCATTAGGATGGAAGTCACAGAACCTAAATGACCATACCTTTGCACTCAGCCCCATTTCAAGCCTTGAAAAGACCTTTTTGTTCTTGAGTGAGTTGAAAAAAATGTTGATAGGAAAATATAGGCAAACCTATGGGTGAAAGCTTGCATTGTGTTCTTCCTTGTGAGAGTGAGTGTTGCATTTGATTCAGAAGCTTTAAACTGTGAACTATTGTGTGATTATGGAATCATTCTTTCTCTGAGGGAATTCAAACACTTTAGTTGAGCTTGAACTTGCATTTGAAGCAAGTATTGTGAACATGAGGTTCTTTGATATTGGTGAGTCACAACTTGAATCTTTGAGTGCACATTTGATCTTTGCATAAGTAAATTGAATCTTGTTGTGTGCATTCATGATTGAGTCTTGTGTAGCACTATTTGAGACACCCGTTTTGAACAACTGAACTTGAGTTTGCTTGAGAAAAAGCAAAAGTTTAAGTTGGGGGTGTGATGAGTCCATAAATTTGACTCATTTAGGGCTATATTTTAATAGAAATTGTGTCCTGAAATGCTTATTTTATCCCAATATCTAATGAAAACCTTTAAGTTTTAGTAATTTGAAGTTTGAAGGAAAGCATGGACACTACTTCGCAAAAAGGAACAAAAAGGCTGGAAACAACAAGAAAAGGAAGGCCTGAGGATCACCGAGTCCACTTGGTGAATCGCCGAAGGATACCACTTCGCCTTTTGTTCCAGTGTGCTGAGCCCTGAAGGAAAGGATCAAGTAGGCAGAAACTGAGAGGAGTCGATGCATCACCGAGGAGTTCCGCAAAGCTATAATGTCGCCCAATGACCCAGAGCATGACGATGCCGAAGGATGGTGCAAGCTGGCGATGAACTACACCATCGGGCGAATAGCTGAGTTGATCGGCGATTCTGACTAATGTCGCCGAATGATCCGCCGCAGCACAGATTTTTGAAACCTATAAATACTCGTTGAGAGTTATAGATTAAGTGGATATTTTAAACATTATTAAACAATATCAGTTTTTGTAGTATTATCAGACAATATAATTTATAGTAATTTTTACTCTCAGGTTTGGAGAGGGTTTTGGGAACTTGAAGAAAGGAGTTCATCTTCCCCAAGTTGGAAGTTGGTCTTCTCTATTCTTCTTCCTTTGCTTAAATCAATGTTTAATTTCTTATAGCCATTTGATCTTACTATTATTTTAGGTGTATTTTGTTATTTCTTAATATGTGGCTAAAACCCCCCATTCTTGGGGTGTTATTTAGCAAATATGTGTTGATATTATTGTTGGATCTTGCTTGCTGATAGGTTAGATGTAGTTTAATGGTGATTTCACCTAGTGGTTGTGGTTTAATTTAATGGGTTTGTAGTTGCAAATACAAAGTCACCCATGTGTTTTCGGCTTTCCCGAGAGGGAAGTCACTAAACCAAGACCACTAGACTGATGGCCTAAGGAGTGGGTCGACATGAGGTTCAGCCCGAGAGGGTGAGCCCTAGTCCCATATCCCGACAGTCAGCTTGAGAGAGTGAGTGGGGTAAGGCGTAGGCTAGTCTTCATGCGGCAAATGGGTGTCCGAGAGGAACACATTTGAAATGGGGTAAGTTGCCCGAGAGGGAACTTATTTCCATATAAAGCTTAGCCTACTCACTATTATCTTCCAAATTTCCTATCGAAAGCATGTACCCAACTATTTATCTCAACTTGTATTGTGGTCATACCCCAAGAACTCTTTCCCATACTTGATTTTCTTATTATTTTTGTTGTTTGTACTATACTTGTGACAAAACCCCCAAATTGATATTTGACACCTTTGTGTCACCCTTTGATTTACAACGTTTTTAATCGTTAATGTCTTTAGCTATGATTAGTTAGAACAAAGTTTTATTTTACTAATAATTCTCAAAACCACTCCCTTGGGACACGACCCCAACCCTTTGTTCGGTTACTATACTATTGCGTGATTCGTAGACACTCGTACTAGAAGTTGTGTCGTTGATTACGCAATTGAAACATCAGGATGTTGATGAGTCCACAAATTGGACTCATTTCGGGTTATATTTTAATAGAAATTGTGTCGTCAAATGCTTATTTTATCTCAATATCTGATGAAAACCCTTAAGTTGCACGTATTGGAAGTTTGAAGGAAAGCATGGATACTACTTTGCAAAAAGGAATGAAAAGGTTGAAAAGAATGAAGAAAATGAAGGCCGAGGATCGCTAAGTCCACTTGGCGAATCGCCGCAGGGTTTCACTTTGCCTTTTGTTCCTGTGTGCTGACCCTGAAGGAAAGGATCAAGTCGGCGGAAAAAGGGTCCAGTCGGCGGATCACTGAGAAGTTCCCCGAAGTAGTACTATGTCGCTCAATGACCCAGAGCACGACGATGACGAAGGATGGTGCAAGACGGCGATGAACTACACCAAAGGGCGAATCACCGAGTTGATCGGCGATTCCGACTAATGTCGCCAATGATCCGCTGCAGCACAGATTTTGAAAACTATAAATACTTGTTGAGAGTTATAGCTTAGTATGAGATTTTCAGTGTACAACAATTAAAATAATTTTAGTACTTTTTTATGTTTTAGCTCTGAGTTTGAAAGGGTTTTGGAGACTTGAAGAAAAAGAGGGTTTCATCTCTAAGGATTTGGACTTGGGTCTCTTGGATTCTTCATTCTTGGCCTATAACAAGACTTAAATCTTCATACCCACTTGAATGCAAGCTTATTTAGGTATAAATTTATATCTCTTGATGTGTGGCTAAAAACCCCAAGTCTTGGGGTGTGATTTAGCGAATATGGGTTAAGATTGTTGTTGGGTCTTGCTTGCTGATAGATTAGATGTAGTTTAATGGTGATTTCATCTAGTAGTTGTGGATGAATTTAACAAATTTGTAGTTTCAAATACAAGTTTATTTATGTGTTTTTGGCTTGATCGAGATAGAGGTCGTGAAACCAAGACTACTAGATTGATGGCCTAAGGAGTGGGTCGACATAAGGTTTAGCTCGAGAGAGTGAACCCTAGTCCCATATCCTAACACTCAACTCGAGAGAGCGAGTGGGTTAAGGCGTAGGCTGGTCTTCATGCGGCAAGTGGGTGTCCGAGAGGAATCCATTTGAAACGGGGTAAGTGGGTGTCCGAGGGAAATGCAGTGTTCCACATAACGAGCACCATGTTGCAACTCCTGCAACTGAAGGGACTTTTCAGCAGACTGGCTCATGAGCACCTTCGAAACTTTGTAGATATGTGTTGACCATTATCGTTCAAAAACATCTCTCAGGAGTTGGTCTCGTTAAGGCTATTCCCTTTCTCGTTGATGGGAGAGGCTTGCAAGTGGCTAGCCGAGCTACCATGTGAATCCATCACTTCTTGGGAGGAGTTGGTGACCGTATTTCAAGTGTGATTTTTCCCTTCCTCGAAGATGATGTCGCTGGGGGATAGCATCCAGAGCTTTAAACGTCTAGAAGGAGAGCCTCTGCAGGAAACTTGGCCAAGGTTCAAAAAGTTTGTGCTACAATGCCCAACCCACAATTTGCCGGACAACATGCTACTTTAATACTTTTACTGGACTTTGGATTCAGTAAACAAAGGTGTCGCTGACCAACTTTCGCCTGGAGGTTTAATGCAACAGCCGTATGAAGTAGCAGCCCAACTTTTAGATGGTATGACAACCATCAACAAAGCATGGTAACCTTATGAGGACCAAGTCTCCCCTCTCACTTTCAAGCTATCCAAAGAGCAGATTGAAAAACCCAATGAGAGAGACCAGAACATGGCCAATATCATGACACAACTTGATATTCTATCCAAAAACATCAAGGGGGCCGGTGCCCGTGGTGTCAACGATGTGGAGGTCGGGGGAGATAATCTTGAGGAGATGAAGTTTGAAGCCTTGTATAACGAGTAAGTAAATTTTCCAGCCAACCAAGGCGGTGGCTACTGCTCAAATTACCCAAAGCAGGGTGGTAACCAAGGTTAGGCTAGAGACGAAGTTTGGAAGGACCAGGATCGTGAATGGAGGGACCGTAATTCAAATTGGAAGGATGGGGAGAAGGATAAATGCGTGCCTCCCCATGAGCGCCAGAAGCTAAAGGATTCGGACGGTGGTAGGTCTGAGGATATGCTCTCGCGCATGCTCCACAATTGAACAAGGTGCCTATTAAGAATAAGTATCCTCTTCCGAGGATAGATGATTTATTTGATCAACTTCAAGGAGCAACTTATTTCTCTAAGATTGACCTTAGATCGGGTTATCACCAATTGAGGGTGAAATATGATGACATTCTGAAGATTGCTTTTCAAACTCAGTATGGTCATTATGAGTTTTTGGTAATGTCATTTTGGTTGATTAATGCTCCGGCGGCGTTTATGGATTTGATGAATAGAGTGTTTAGACAATACCTTGACACGTTTTGATTGTGTTCATTGATGATATTTTGATCTACTCAAGGAGTGAGGATGAGCATATTGATCATTTGAGGATCATGCTACAAAGTTCTTAAGGACCAACAACTTTTTGCAAAGTTTGGCAAATGTGAATTTTGGTTAAGGACCTTATCTTTCCTTTGCCATATTGTTTCGAGTAAGGATATTGAGGTAGATCCTAAGAAGACCGATGCGGTCAAGAGTTGGCCTAGACCTCTAAGTCCTTTGGAATTTAGAAGTTTCTTGGGGTTGGGCAGTTATTATAGAAGGTTTGTTGAGGGATTCTCTTCAATTGCCTCTCCTTTGTTGGCTTTGACTGAAAAGAAGGCTAATTTTATATGGTCTGAAGCATGTGGAAAGAGTTTTCAAGAGTTGAAAGATAAACTTACTTCCGCTCCGGTGTTGACCTTATCGAAAGGGACGGATAGTTTAGTGATTTATTGTGATGTCTCGAGAATTGGGATAGGGTCTGTGCTTATGCAAAATGGAAAAGTTATTGCCTATGCCTCAAGGCAACTTAAAATTCACGAGAAGAATTATCCCACTCACGACCTTGAGTTAGCGGCGGTCGTTTTTGACTTAATGATTTGGAGACACTATTTGTATGGAATACATGTAGATGTTTTTACCGACCACAAGAGTTTTCAATATGTGTTTAATCAAAAAGATCTAAATCTTCGCCAAAGAAGGTGACTTGAGTTATTGAAGGATTCTAACATGAGTGTTCCTTATTACCCCGGTACAGCTAATGTGGTAGCGGATGCTCTTAGTCAGTTATCTTTGGGTATTGTTTTTCATATTGAAAAATAAAGGAAAGAGTTGGTTCGAGATGTTCATAGATTGGCCCGACCAGATGTTCAATTAGTGGACTCCACCAAGGGTGGAGTTATGCTTTACAATGGTTTAGAATCATCTTTTGTGGCGGATGTGAAAGCTAAGCAAGGTCTTGATCCAATTTTGGTAGAATTGAACGAAGCGCTGCTTAAGATGTCCGTTGAGGCTTTCTCCCAAGGAGGAGATGGTGTGCTTAGATATCTAGGTCGTTTATGTGTTTAGAATGTTGATGACTGTTGGGAACAAATCCTATCAAAAGCTCATAGTTCGCGATATTCCATTCACCCGGGAGCTATGAAGATGCACTGTGATTTACGGGAGGTCTATTGGTGGAATGGGATGAAGAAGGATACGGGATTTGTGGCTAAATGTCTCAATTTCCAACAAGAGAAAGTTAAGCAACAGAAACCGGGAGGTTTATTCCAAGACATTAGTATTGTGGAATTTGGAGGAATTGAATATGGACTTTAGAGTTGGTTTTGCTCACACCCGACGACAACATGATTCGATATGGGTGATAGTAGATCGGATGATGAAATCGGCTCATTTCCTTCCCGTTAAGGTTTTCTATTCGGCAGAGGACTATGCCAAGTTGTACTTGAGAGAATTGTAAGGTTACATAGAGTGCCTTTGTCCATTATTTCCAATCGTGGTACCAAATTCACTTCTCAGATTTGGAAGTCATTCCAAAAGGTTCTTGGCACTAAGGTTAAGCTTAGCACGACTTTTCATTCCCAAACCGATGGGAAAAAGGAGCGTACTAGCCAAACTTTGGAAGACATCTTAAGGGTTTGAGTGATTGATTTTAAGGGTAATTGGGATGGCCATTTGCTATTAATTGAGTTTACTTATAGTAATAGCTATCACTCGAGTGTCGATATGTCTCCATTTAAGGCCTTATATGGTATGAGGTGTATATCTACTATAGGTTGGTTGAGGTGGGTGAAGTTGCCTTAATAGGTCCCGCATTGGTACATGCAGATGTAACACTTCGAAAAATGATAGGGAAAACTATTGCCTGAACGTGAGGGTGAACGTTAGGAATGAGAGTTATAAGAGTCATGGCCAAGGGGGCAAGTGCCAAGGAAAAAGGGGCCAAGCCAAGGCCAAAGGCCAAGGCTGCCCCTAGCTTGGAGCTACTGCCCCACCTTCACGAGTGGGACCACGACCACGGCTCGTGAAGACAACTCGTGGTCTTGGCCACGGTAAAGTGGCCACCAATTTGCCTAGCCACTGCCTCAACTTCACAAGAAGGACCACGGCTCGTGGAGCCATTCGTGAAGATGCCTTAGGCATTGAGCTAGGGGCCCCCAAGTGGCAAGGCTACTACCTCAAGGGCCACGAGAGGGACCACTGCTCGTGGTCTTTACCACGGCTTGTGGAACCCCTCGTGGTAATGCCTTGGGCTTGTGAGCCTAAGGCACCATGTGCCTAACTACTGTCCAACCTTCACGAGGGGGACCACGGATCGTGGTCCTTACCATGACTAGTGAAGGGGATCATGGAGCCTGGATGGGTTCAATAAGTGAGGGTCAACTAAGTCTTTTCCTATTTAAGTCCAATTAAAGAGAGGTCATTTTGGGTATATTTATGGGGTACTATATGAGTTGTTTTTAAGTCAAATTCACCCAATACAAGTCATTAATTCACAACACCCAAATAATACCCAAAATCCTCTCCCTCACAATATTTCTCTCACTAGAATTCCTCCAATGAAGAAGAACAAGAACTTGAAGACTAAGGCACAATAACTCAACTTTCCTCTTCAATTTCGTGAAGGATTTCCAATGAAGGTATGGTGGTTTTGATTTATGGATAGCTTCCTTTCATAAAGCCCTTCAAAACTCTATTTCTCAAAGTTGGTTTACCCCAAAAGCTAGGGTTTCTAATCTATTGCATGGATTCACTTTCAGAATGATTTCAATGTGTTTATTGTCTTATATTATGATTAATTTGATGAATTACTACTGTTTTCCTAAAGAATTATCCCAGAATCCCTGAATTACTAGCTTTCCCTAAAATAGGATCTTGAAGCATGAATATGGGTCTTTGTTATTAGATTGTGTTCGAATTATGAATGTGATGGATTGTTTACCTGAATTAGGTTATTGTATATGTTCAATGAAGTAATTCTAGAGATATTGATGAATAAAAATCTATAGTCCTTGAAGGGCAACGCATGAGAACTAGTTATATGTATGAGACTTGTGTGCTTTTAATTGGATTGCTTTGAGAGTTAAGTACCTCTATTATGATCTAATTATGATATTGGTTGGATGATTATCCTTATGCACACACATAGGTATGAATATCATGTAATGTGAAAGGTTTGTCACATATGTTGGTTCTAAGGGTTAAAGACTAGTCTCCCCTAATGAATCTAGGAGCTATAGAATGACTTGTGGATTGAGTGTCGAGACATTCTTTCCTATTTATCAACTTGAGTCAAGACTTAATGTGAACTCAAAAAGGGAATTAATTCTTAGCACCGAGAGGATATGACTATGAGATGGAATCTTTTACACTAGTTGAGTCCGGCTTCCCAAATGGGTTCCTTTTACAATAGTTGAGTCCGGGTTCCCAAAGTAGTTGTCTCATGAGATGGAAAGCTTCTGCCATAGTTGATTCTGGGTTTCTAGAAACAACCTCCATATCCCATAAACTATGTGCCCACATAGATCTTTAGCTAGTGGATCCACGTAAGCTAAGAGTTATAGTTCTACCTTAGGCAAGTAGGACAACCCCTTTTCGGTGTAGGGTGACACCTGATTCCACGATAAGCTCTCATGGTCTATGTCTGTTAAAGCTAATCTCACTAAGATATAATGAACTAGAATTGGAATTATGAACTATAATCACTTATTGAGTTTTCCTTTGTGTGGATGGCGGCATGTGACCTTATCCAAACATAGCACAAGGTTGCTTTGATGGTTCTTATGGTTTGTTTCCTTATTTTGAGATGATTAATATGTTGAATATGCATGTATTTTATGCTTTTGGCACTTGTTTCTATGATAGTTCATAAACTTGATAAAATGTATAGTTTTCAACTAATTGTCCCTTTTTAGCATCATAAATGGTTTTCATGCATAGCTACCATACTTAGTGCATTTATTGTACTAACCCATATTTCTTCTATTTTTCTACTAAGGTAGGTTCCGGAGTTTAAGGTGACTCCTTCTAGTTCAAGCTTGGGTTGACTACTCTTCAAGCTTGTGGTATGTCCTCATGGATATGAGGACAAGAGCTTTATTGTGGTTTCATTTCATGAGTTGTACTAGAAATTTTCATATTCTCTATTGTAAGGGTTGTGACCCTAGTATTTTGAGACTCCGACGGTAGTAGATGGCTTAAAGAGACTATGTCTAGACTTCCGCTTTACTTTTATGAAAGATTTCTTAAAGACTTGAAATTGTGTTTTATTATTTATTATTCTATACTTATGTGATGATGATAGGCTACGGGGCTTACTTGGGTCCTTCAAAATTCCATGTGCCATGTTACGTCTAGGGGTTACCCTTGGGTCGTGACAAACTTGGTATCAGAGTAAAAAAGTTTAGAATGATTCTAGGATTATTTATCATAAGTCACGTCTAGTAGAGTCTTGTTCATAATGTGAAGCACACCACATTTATGAGTGAAAGGCTATAAGATATTAGGAACTTACACTTGTTTCATTACTTTTAAGTCGTTCCATAGAGTTGAACTGTATAGAGTCTTCCTTCAATCTTTATCTTGTGTCTTCTGGAAATGAATACATGAAGGGCCAAAGCAAGAAGGGTGGAAGAGAAGAATGAGAATAAAGGAATTCCTCAAGGGATTCAAGCTCCTCTAGATGAGCAATCTCCGGTTGATCTTGTAAATGTGACTCAGAAGAATTTAGGGAAACTATGCAAATGATAAGTCAAGCTATGACGGCCCAAGCTCAAGCCGTAACAACTCAATCTCAAGCCGTGACAACACAAGCCCAAGCAATAACGGCTCAATCTAATAGGGATGTTGGCCATAATGTGAACCCTAATGTGAACTCTGTAGCTTCAAGGTTGAGAGACTTCACAAGAATGAATCCCCTATGTTATTCTATTCTAAAGTGGGTGAAGATCCTCAAGAGTTTGTGGAGGTCTACAAGATAATTGATGCTATGGGTGTGAATTCTATGGAGAAAGTGTAACTAGCCGCCTATCATTTTAAGGGAGTGGCCCAAGTATGGTATACTCAATGGAAGAGGAATAGTCCAGAAGGAGCGGGTCCCATAGGTTGGGAGGTATTAAAGAAAGCATTCCTTTATAGGTTCTTTCCTCGAGAGAAGAGGGAAAAAAAGGTGGAATAATTTATCAACCTTCGTCAAGGAGGTATGAGTGTTGAAGAATACTCTCTAAAGTTTATCGAATTGTCTAAGTATGCTCCATCCATGGTGGCGGACCTAAGAGATGGGATGAGTAGGTATGTGATAGGTACATCCAAGGTGGTAAGGAAAAAGAATGCCATACGATAATTCTTCTTCATGAAATGAATCTCTCACGTCTTATGGTTTATGCCCAACAAATGGAGAGTGAGAAACTCCAAGGAAATGGGGAGGTGAAAAAAAGCTAGAACCGGTGAAGGGAATTTTTCTAATGCTAAGTCCGATGGGCAAGGTCAGAAAGGGTTCAAGAAAATGTTCTCCAATCAAACCTCCTCTAGTACTCCAAGGGTTGACAAGGATAGGGTTTCCAACCCTAAACCTCAATAGGGCAATATTAGTGGTTCATATGTTGCTAGGTCTAATTGTGCTAAATGTGGTAGAAAATATGAAGGCAAGTGCTTAGTGGGCTTAGATGGGTGCTATAGTTGTGGCAAGAGTGGCCACAAGATAAGAGATTGTCCCATCATCAAGGTTAAGGAGAGAGAAGATAAGCAAGCTCATCTAATTGATTCCAACTGCAATGCTCAAAAGCAAAACCGCTTGTTTGCTCTTCAATCATGAGTTGACCAAGAGAGCTCCCGAATGTGGTGACCGGTATGTCACAAGTCTTTTTTATTGATGTTTATGCATTCTTAGACCCCGGAGCCACTTTATCCCTTGTGACCCCTCTTGTGGCTATGAAGTTTGAAATACTCCTCGAAATATTAGTAGAGCCTCTTTCGGTTTCCACCCCGGTTTGTGACTCGGTAGTGGCAAAAAGAGTCTATAGAAGTTGTCCTATTTCTTTGTCTCACAAAGTTACCTTGGTAGATTTGGTAGAGTTAGACATGCTTGATTTTGATGTAATTTTAGGCATGGATTGGTTGTACGCATGCCATGCTTCAATAGATTGTTAGTGGTAAAATTTCAATTTCCAAAAGATCCAATTTTAGAGTGGAAAGAGGGGAATTCTATTCCTAGAGGTCAATTTGTTTCTTGTCTCAAATCTAGGAAAATGATCTCCAATGGATGCATGTATCATATTGTTAGGGTAATGGATGTTAAGCCCAAGGTCCCTTCGTTAGACTCGGTCCCCGTGGTGAGTGAGTTTCCGGAAGTCTTTCCCGAAGACTTGCCCGACATTCCTCCCGAATGAGAAATAGACTTTGGCATTGATCTTTTACCGGATACACAACCCATATCCATCCCTCCATATAGAATGGCTCCAGCCGAATTGAAAATATTAAATGAACAACTAAAGGATTTGCTAGACAAGGGTTTTATTCAACCGAGAATCTCTCATTGGGGTGCTCCGGTATTGTTTGTGAAAAAGAAGGATGGGTCCCTTAGAATGTGTATTGACTACCGTAAATTGAACAAGGTGACTATAAAGAGTAAGTATCCCCTTCCTATATTTGACGATTTGTTTGACCAATTCCAAGGGGCTAGTTACTTTTCAAAGATTGATCTACATTCGGGCAAAAACCAACTAAGGGTGAGGGGGGTTGACATTCCCAAGATGGCCTTCTGAACAAGATACGGTCACTATGAATTCCTAGTAGTGTCTTTTGGTCTAACTAATGCCCCGGCGGCATTCATGGATCTAATGAATAAAGTGTTTAGACAATACCTTGATATTTTCGTAATTCTCTTTATTGATGATATTTTGATCTATTCAAGGAGTGAGGTTGATCATATGAGTCATTTAAGGATTGTGTTGCAAGTCCTTAAAGACCACCAATTATATGCAAAGTTTAGTAAATGTGAGTTTTGGTTCAGGTCGATAGCTTTTCTTCGCCATGTTCTGTCTAGCAAAGGTATTGAAGTAGATCCCAAAAAGATGGATGCAGTCAAGGGTTGGCCTAGACCTTTAACTTCTACATATATTAGAAGCTTTTTGGGTTTGGCTGGTTATTATAGAAGATTTGTTGAGGGTTTTCCTCCATTGCTTCTCCGTTGACGGCTTTGACTCAAAAGAAAGCTAAGTTTGTGTGGTCGGAGGTTTGTGAGAAAAGCTTCCAAGAGTTGAAAGATAGACTTACTTCCGCTCCGATATTGACCTTACCAGAGGGTACTGATGGGTTTGTAGTATATTGTGACACCTCGTGAGTAGGGATGGGGTGTATAATCATGCAACATGGTAAAATGGTTACCTATGCTTCAAGGCAACTCAAGGTACATGAGAAGAACTATCCAACTCATGATCTTGAATTAGCAGCGGTGGTATTTGCTTTAAAAATATGGAGACATTACTTGTATGGGGTCCATGTAGATGTTTTCACCGATCACAAAAGTCTTCAATATGTGTTTACCCAAAAGGACTTGAATCTCCGACAAAGAAGGTGGTTAGAGCTTTTAAAGGATTATGACATGAGTGTCCTTTACCACCTCGACAAAGCTAATGACATGGCAGATTCCCTTAGTAGACTATCCATGGGTAGTGTGACCCACATAGAGGATGAAAAGAAAAAGTTAGTCCGTGATGTGCATAGGTTGGACCGTTTAGGTGTCCAATAGTAGATTATTCCAAGGGTCGTTTCACGGTTCATAAGGGCTCCAAATCATCTTTTGTTGTAGATGTGATGTCTAAGAAACACCTTGATCCTACATTGATGGAGTTGAAAGAGTCGGTACTCGGGAAATCCGTTGAGGCTTTCACCCAAGGGGGAGATAGGGTACTTAGATACCAAGGTAGATTCTGTGTTCCAGATGTGAATGGGCTAAGGGAGAAAATTCTAGAAGAGGCTCATGGTTTTAGATATTCTATTCATCCGGGAGCCACCAAGATGTACTATGATTTAAGGGAAGTCTATTGGTGGAATGGTATGAAGAAGGATATTGCGGGATTTGTAGTCAAGTGTCCTAATTGTAAACAATTCAAGGTTGAGCATTCAAAGTCGGGAGGTTTCTTGCAACATATGCCAATTCCCACTTGGAAGTGGGAAGAGGTGAATATGGATTTTAGTTTGGGGTTGCCCTGTACCTGAAAGCAATATGATTCTATTTGGGTCATTGTTGATAGGATGACCAAATCATCCCACTTCATTCCCGTCAAGGCATCTCACTTGCCGGAAGATTATGCCAAGTAGTATATAAGGTAAATAGTGAAGTTGCATGGGGTTCCTCTATCTATCATTTCGGATCGGGGTCCTCAATTTACTTCTCACTTTTGGAGGTCCTTCCATAAAGGGCCTGGCACTAAGGTGAAACTTAGCACCGCTTTCCACCCTCAAACGGATGTTCAAGTGAAATGTACAATTCAAACCTTAAAGGACATGTTGAGGGCAAATTTGATATATTTTAAAGGTAATTTGGATGACCATTTGCCCTTGGTAGAGTTTGCCTACAATAATAGTCACCACTCAAGTATCGGTATGGCTCCTTTTGAAGCTTGGCATGGTAGGAGATGTAGGTCTCCGGTTGGTTGGTTTGAAGTAGGTGACATTGCTCTTATTGGCACCGAGTCAGTTTATGAAGCTATTGAAAAAGTTTGACTTATTAGAGAGAGGTTGAAAATGGCTCAAAGTAGGCAAAAGTCTTATGCCGATGTGAGGAGAAGAGAGTAAGAATTTGAAGTTAGTGATTACGTCTATTTGAAAATCTCACCCATGAAGGGTGTGATGAGGTTTGGCAAAAAGGGGAAACTTAGTCCCCGGTTTGTAGGTCCTTACCAAATATTGGTGTGTGTTGGGAAAGATGCCTATGAGTTGGACTTGCTAAATGAGTTGGCCCCGATTCACCGGTGTTTCATGTTTCTATGCTTAAAAAGTGTATTGGGGACCCGTTAACCATTATTAAGTTAGTAGGGTTAGGTGTTGATGAAAGCCTTTCCTATGAAGAGGTTCCGGTAGAGATTCTTGATCGGCAAGTCAAGAAGTTGAGAAACAAGGAAGTAGCTTCCATTAAGGTTTTGTGGAGAAATAATCTAGTTGAGGATGCTACTTGGGAGGCCGAGGCTGACATGAAGGCCCGATACTCTCATCTCTTTCCTTCTACTCCTACTCAAGCTTGAGGTAAAAAGTTCCTCTAGAATTTCCTTGTTTTGGAAGTCATGTGTAAGTGGTATGTTTCCTTGGCTTCCTTAAATGATGCATGTTCTTGATGAAATTCATGTTTAGTGATAAAATGAGTTTTCATTATTTATGTGTTTCCTAATGTGGTTGTCTTTTTAGTATGATGTTGCATATTTGACTTCATGAGATGTGTTGCTGAACATGCTTTATTATGTTTTTTTTATGAAAAAGCATATTCGCTCCATAATATTGTGTTGAGCTTATTTTAGTTGGAGAAGGTTGTTCCTCATATGATTATGTGAAATGATGAGTTTTGTGCATAATGGGTTGTGGATGTAGCTCCTACTTACTTGTGTTGCATTGATTATGGCTTGAAATGGAGTTGATGTTTCCTCCTTTGAATTATGCATTATTTTGATGTCTCATGCATGATGGGCTGCTAGTCTTGAGTCTTTAATTCCGTAAGGTGTCTAAATCGTCATTCGAGGAGGCCAAAGGCCAAGCCCAAATGCCAAGGCTTCCCCTAGCTTGGAGCTACTGCCCCACCTTCATGAGTGGAACCACGGGTCGTGGTCCACACCATAGCTCGTGAAGGCAACTCGTGGTCTTGCCTTGTCCAAGGTAAAGTGGCCACCAATTTGCCTAGCCACTGCCTCAACTTCACAAGAGAGACCACGGCTCGTGGATCCCTTCGTGAAGATGCCTTAGGCATTGAGCTAGGGGCCCCCAAGTGGCAAGGCTACTGCCTCAAGGACCACGAGAGGGACCACGGCTCGTGGTACCCTTCATGGTAATGCCTTGGTCTTGTGAGCCTAAGGCACCGTGTGCCTAAACTACTGTCCAACTTTGATGAGGGGGACCACGGATCGTGGTCCTCACCACGACTCGCGAAGAGGCTCGTGGAGCCTGGACGAGTTTAATAAGTAAGGGTCAGCTAAGTCTTTTCTTATTTAAGTCCAATTAAAGTGAGGTCGTTTTGGGTATTTTTAGGTGTACTATATAAGTTGTTTTTAAGTCAAATTCACCCAATACAAGTCATTAATTCACAACACCCAAATAATTCACAAAATTCTCTCCCTTGGAATATTTCTCTTACTAGAAATCCTCCATTGAAGAAGAATAAGAACTTGAAGACTAAGGCACAAGAACTCAACTTTACACTTCAATTTCTTGAAGAATTTCCAATTAAGGTGTGGTGGTTTTAATTTATGGATAGCTTCCTTTCAAAAATTCCTTCAAAACTCTATTTCTCAAAGTTGGTTTACCCCAAAAGCTAGGGTTTTCAATCTATGGCTTGGATTCACTTTCAAAATGATTTCAATGTGTTTATTGTCTTATATTATGATTAATTTTATGAATTACTACTTTTTTCCTAATGAATTATCCATGAATTCCTAGGTTTCCCTAAAATTGGATCTTTAAGCATGGATATGGGTCTTTGTTATTAGATTGTGTTCGAACTATGAATGTGATGGATTACTTTCTTGAATTAGGTTATTGTACATGTTCAATGAAGTAATTCTAGAGATATTGATTAATAGTGATCTATAGCCCTTGAAGGGTAAAGCATGAAAACTAGCTATATGTATGAGACTTGTGTGCATTCAATTGGATTGGTTTGAGAGTAAAGTACTTCCATTATGATATAATTGTGATATTGTTTGGATGATTATCCTTATGCACACATATAGGTATGACGATCATGTAATGTGAAAGGTTTGTCACATATGTTGGTTCTAAGGGTTGAAAACTAGTCTCCTCTAATGAATCGAGGAGCTATAGAATGAGTTATGGATTGAGTGTCAAGACATTTTTTTCCTATTCATCAACTTGAGTCAAGACTTAATATGAACTCAAAAAGGGAATTAATGCTTATACCCAAGAGGATATGACTATGAGATGGAAGCTTTTACACTAGTTGAGTCCGGCTTCCCGAATGGGTTCCTTTTACACTAGTTGAATTCGGTTTCCCAAAGTAGTTGTCTCATGAGATGGAAGCCTTCTACCATAGTTGAGTCCGGGTTTCTAGAAACAATCTCCATATCCCATAAACTATGTGCCCACATAGGTCTTTAGCTAGTGTATCCACATAAGCTAAGAGTTATAGTTCTACCTTAGGGAAGTAGGACAATCCCTTTTTGGTGTGGGGTAGACTCCGGATTCCATGACTAAGCTCTCATAGTCTATGTCGGTTAAAGCTAATTCCACTATGATAGAATGAACCAGAATTGGAGTTATGAACTATAGTCACTTAATGAGTTTTCCTTAGTGTGGATAGGGGTATGGGACCTTATCCATACATTGCACAAGGTTTCTTTGATGGTTCATATGGTTTGTTTCCTTATGTTGAGATGATTAATATGTTGAATATGCATGTATTTTATGATTTTGGCACTTGTTCCTATGATAGTTCATAATGTTGATCAAATGCATCGTTTTCAACTAAATGTCCCTTTTTAGCATCTTAAATGGTTTTCATGCATAGCTACCATACTTAGTGCATTTATTGTACTAACCCATATTTCTTCTATTTTTCTACTAAGGTAGGTTCCGGCGTCTAAGGCGCCTCCTTCTAGTTCAAGCTTGGGTTGACTACTCTTCAAGCTTGTGGTATGTCCTCATAGATCCGAGGACAAGAGCTCTATTGTTGTTTCATTTCATGAGTTGTACTAGACATTTTTGTATTTTGTGTTGTAAGGATTGTGACCCTAGTATTTTCAGACTCCGATTGTAGTAGATGGCTTAATAAGACTATGTCTAGACTTTCGCTTTACTTTTATGAAAGATTTCTTAAACACTTAAAATTGTGTTTTATTCTTTATTATTATATACTTATGTGATGATGATAAGTTAAGGGGCTTACTTGGGTCCTTCGGGATTCCATGTGCCATGTTACGTCTTAGGGATACCCTTGGGTCGTGACATAGGCCATAGAGAAAGTTTGACTTTTAAGGGAAAAGTTGAAAACAACTCAAAGTCAGTAAAAGTCATATGCTGATGTGAGAAGAAGGGATCTTGAGTTTGATATTCATGTTTGGGTTTACTTTCTAATCTCAACCATGAAGGGTGTAATAATGTTTGGTAAGAAAGGGAAGCTTAGTCCCCGGTATGTAGGCCCATATCATATATTGAGGCGTGTTGGTAAGGTTGCTTATGAGTTAGACTTGCCGAATGAGTTGGCAACAGTGCATCCCATTTTCCATGTCTCCATGTTAAAGAAATATTCTGGTGCTCCGACATCTTGAGTTTCCTTGGAGGGTTTGGGAGTTAAGGAGAATTTTTCTTATAAGGAAGTTCCGATTGAGATCCAAGTCCGATAAGTCAAAAAGTTGAGAAATAAAGAAATAGCTTCCGTGAAAGTGTTGTGGAGGAATCATTTAGTTGAGGGTGCTACTTGGGAGGCTGAGACCGATATGATGTCCCAATATCCTCATATCTTTCCTTCTACACCTATTCTAGCTTGAGGTAATGAGTTCCTCTTGGTTTGTCCTTATTTTTTGAGTCATGTGTTTTTATGTGTTTCCATGATTTCCTTATCTAATGCATGTTCATGAAAACTAGTGTTTTGAAAGAAAATGAGGTTATATGATCGATTTTTTCTCATGTTGTTGTACATTGAGTATGAGTTACCTATAAACTTCATGAGATGAATTGATGAACATGTTTTAGATATGATTTTTGAGAACAAATTGGATATGAGCTCCATGAGATTGTGTTGAGCATGCTTTTAGCTTGGATAAGGTAATTCCTCCTCGAACATGAGAAATTTTAAAATTTCATGCATATTGGGTTGCTAGATGTAGTTCCTACTTCCTTATGAAGTATTTAAGTATGTTTAGCTTGGAGTTGATGTTTTCTCCTTGTATATGTGCATTGCATGCATGATGGGCTGATAAAGTTACTTTTACCCCTCTTATGATGTTTTGAGAACGTCCTAGCTTGCAGTCGGTAGTTCCTCCTTGTTCTATGCATTGCATTGTAAGGCTGGGTTGTTAGTTCATCTCCTACTCTTTTAGAACTATCATGAATCTCATTCGATGACGAATGGTCCAAAGAGGGATTGTAACACCCCATATCTGAAAAAGAGAAAATGATCAAATTTTAGGAAATTGCAGGTGCCATCTACGAGGGCCATCCACAGCCCGTGGATGGGACCACGGACCATAGGTGTGGTCCGTGGATGGCCCTGCCTAAGGCAATTCAGAGGCTCAGGACCATGGCCTGACCTACCGACCGTAGTCTAGACCATGGTCCGTGGTTCGAGGCCCCAAGATCACCTTTCTGATGACCAACGATGGTCCACCAGGACGGGCTGTGGGTCAGACCACCGTTTGTCGACTAGGTCCATTGGTGATCAGCTAGCAATTAAGTTCAGGGGCACTTGGGTCTTTCCTAATTAATTAGTTCCCATACTACGTCGTTTTACCCTTCCCTAAGACACCATATAAGTATTTTTCAACCCCTAAATTAACCCATTCACTTCATTCTTCCAAATTCACAAAAGAAAACCAAATTTACTCTCCAAATATTTCTCTAAATTAAAAGTTGAAGAACAAGAAGATTCAATCTAGATTTTCAAGTCAAGGTCTCAATTCCTCCATTGAAGGCTAGCATTTTGATTTAAGGTATGATAGTTTTCGTCCATGGATTCCTTTCATTCATGGAGTTACTAAATTCCTCTATTTCAAAAGGTTGAATTCCCTAATTGAGCTAGGGTTTTCTTCAATTTTCAAGGGTTGTCTTAAATGTTGATTTAAACGGTTGAATTATGATCACTTATGCATGAATTTATGACGATTTCCCTATGAACCCATATAATCCCATTTTATCAATTTATGAATCATATGATGTGAGATTTTGATCTTCAAGGAAGAGGTTTATGGAATCAAGCATGTATTGCAGGCTTTACATGTACTTATGATGAAATTCATATCTAAGCTATGTTTTCCAAGCATTGATTATTGAAACTGGGTTTTGATCCTCAAGAGGTAAATTATGGACTTATGCATTTTCTTATGAAATCTATGTAAATGTTTTAAAGGTGCTTTGAGAGTAAAGTACCAATGATGGTGTTGCGTTGTGAAAGGATATTCTCATAAACACATAATAGCATGATGTGAAAGGTTTTATCACATAGAAAGGATTCTTAGGTTGAAATGCTTTCTCACCTAATTGAATCAAAGAGTAAGAGCTATCCTAATGAATTAGTTTGGATTGGTTGTCCAAGGACACCTTTCCATGAATAATGAAGCCAAGTAAGAAAAGACTATTTCGTGGGACTTATTCTTAGCACCGAGAGGATATTGATGATGAGATGGAAGCTTTCACGTAGTAGAGGCCGGGTTTGTAGAAGCAATCTCATAAGATGGAAGCTCTCCCATAGTAGAGGCCGAGTTTCTAGTGGCAATCTTCTTATCCCTTAACTATATGCCCCCATAGGTTGATTAGCTGGTGGATCCACTTAAGCTAGAAGTTCATGGTCCTTACCTTGGCAAGTGGGACAACCCTTTTCGGTGTGGAAGACACAGGGGATCATGTTATAGCTCATATGGTCTCTATGTTGGTTAAGGCTAATTAAATACATTAATAATGAACTAAGGTTACTTCAAGAAGTATCGCATATGAGTTCAAACGTTTTAATGATTATATTAGCTTGGATTGACCATGGTTTTATGACTTATGTTTTCTATATCTCTTATATCATGTTTTAGCTTGGTCAATTGCATGTCATGAAATAAAATGTCCTTTTTAGCATATTTAAATGTTTATGCATGACTATTATACTTGGTACATTGTTTTGTACTAACTCATACTCTTGCCTACTTTTCACCAAATGTAGGGTCTGAAAGTCAAGGTCATCAGTTTCGCGGTTAGATGTTGACTTGAGATATTTCTGAGCTTGATGAGTCCTCATGCTTTGAGGACGGACATTCATTGTTATAGTTCTTTCATGTATTTCTCTTTTGGACATGATCTATGGGCTAGGCCCAATTTCATTCTATTGTATTAGATGTATATGATAAGACAAGTGTATTAGACTTCCGCTTTGTTTTTATAAAATGTTTTGGACTTGGACTATTGTTTTACTCGTATTGTTCTACTTCTTATGTTATGAGAGCTAAGTTTCTTGTATGGAGTCCTTCAGGGTTCTATATGCCATGTTACATCTAGGGGATACCCATGGGTCCTGATATGATCATTGCATGTGAATGAAAATGTCCTATTTTAGTATCACTTAAATATTTATATGCATGGCTATCATACTTAGTACATATTTTGGACTATCTCATACTCTTGCCTACATTTCCCCAAATGTAGGGTCCGATAATCTGGATTCTCAGTTTTGTGGTTAAAGGTTAACTTGAGAGATTCCGAGCTTCGATGAGTCCTTATGCTTCGAGGAAGGCCCTTCATTTTTTTCAGTCTTCCTTCTTGTTTTTAGTTTAGGCATGATGTATGAGCTAGGCCCAATTTTATTCTATTGTATTAGATCGCTATTGAGACAAAGTTTTTAGACTTCTGCTTAACTTTTACAACATCTTTTCAGACTTGAAATGCATTTATTTTCCTCTTTTGTTCTATGTATTTGTTATGAATGCAAAGTGGATTGTATGAGGCCTCTTGGGTCCTACACGCCATGTTACATCTTGGGTATACCCCTACATCGTGACAAACATGGTAATCAAAGCACAAGGTATAGAATGATCCTAAGATGTCTCATAAGCCACATCGAATAGAGTCTTATTTATGAGTGTGAAGCGCGCCACCTTTATGAACTATAGGCTACAAGATGATTAGGAAACTCCACTTCTTCATTACTCTAAAGTTGTACGATAGAGTTTAACTCTATAAGGTGTCTCTCCTAATCTTTATCCAATTCTCTACAGGATATGGCTACTCAAAGATCATATCCTTGAAGGAATGTGAAGGAGATTGCGGAAAAAGAAGCTCCTCCCCAAGCTCCTTAAGTTCCACTCGACCATTTTGCCGAGCAAGTGACAAATGCAGAGTTTAGGGGTGCTTTTCAGGTATTGGCTCAATTCATGACGGACTAAGCCTATAGGGAGGTTGTAGTTCATGTGAACCCAAATGTGGGTTATGGTGGTATCTACAATGAGGGACTTCAGTACAATGAATCCTTTGGAGCTTCATGGTTCTAAGGTAGAGAAAGATCCTCAATAGTTCATTGATAAGGTTTACAAGGTGTTGATGATCATGGGAGTGACGCCGGTGGAAAAGGTGGAGTCGGCCTCTTATCAACTTAAGGGTGTTTCTCAACTATGGTACAACAAATGGAAAGAAGGGAGACCGAAAGATGTGTGTCCTCTTGATTGGGAAAAGTTCAAGGTTGCTTTCCTTGATAGGTTCTTTCCCCTTGAGATGAGGGAGGCAAAGGTTCTTGAGTTTATCAACCTTTTTCAAGAAAGTATGAGTGTGAAGGAGTATGCTTTGAAGTTCACACAATTGTCTCGATATGCTCCCACAATGGTTGCCGATCATAGGACAAAGATGAGTAAGTTTGTTCCGGGTGTGTCCGAAATTGTGGTTGAAGAGTGTCGTACCGCAATGCTTGTTAATGACATGGACATTTCTTGTCTCATGGTTCATGCTCAAAAATCGAAGAGGAGAAACTCAAGGAAAAGTCTAGGGAGGCAAAAAGGGCTAAAAACTGGTGATGGTAATTTCCCTCATGCAAGGACCGATGGGCATGGTCGTCCTAGATTTCGACAAATGTTTTCCGGTCAAGGTTCCTCCAATTCTCCTACTAGGTTCAACAAAGAGAGGGTGTCTAACCCTAAGCCTGAAGGAGGAAATAGTAGTGGTTCCTTATGTCTAGTGGGTTCCAATGCGTGTTTTGGTTGTGACAAGATGAACCGCAATAAAACAGATTGTCCTTCAGTTGATATGAATGAGGGAGATAATCGCTAAAGGGCTCAACCTAATCCTTTATCCAGTCCAAGTGGTTCGTGTCCAAATGATCCCAAGCAAATCAGATCCTATGCACTTCATACTCATGGTAAGTAAGAGGGACTATAGAAAGTGTCCCATTTCCTTGTCCTATAGAGTTACTGTTGCTGACTTGGTAGAGCTTTATATGCTAGATTTTGATGTTATCCTTAATTTGAATTGGCTGCACTCGTGTTATGCATTTATTGATTGTAGATTTCGTGTAGTCAAGTTTCAGTTTCCGAATGAACTGGTGCAAGAATGGAAAGGGGGAAATTTTATGCCTAAGGGTCAGTTTATTTCTTGTCTTAAAGCTAGAATATGATTGCTAAGGGTTGCATGTACCATCTAGTTAGGGTAAGGGATGTAGATTCTGAAACCCCTACTCTTGAGTCGGTCCCCGTTGTTAATAAGTTTCCGAAGGTGTTCCCCATATGATCTACTGCAATTCCTCCCGAAAGGGAAATATACTTCAGTATTAATCTTCTCCTCGATACACAACATACCTTTTTTACTCCTTACCAAATGGCTATGGCAAAACTTAAAGAATAGAAGGAGCAATTGAATGAATTGTTGGATAAAGGTTTCATCCGACCAAATATAACTCCATCGGGTGCTCCAGTTATATTCGTCACAAAGAAAGATGGTTTTCTTCGTATGTGTATTGACTATCGTCAGTTGAACAAGGTGACCATTCAAAATAAGTATCCTCTTCCAAAGATAGATGATTTGTTTTACCAACTTCAAAGGGCGAGTTATTTCTCTAAGATTGACCTATGGTCGGGTTATCTCCAATTGAGGGTGAAGGAAGATGAAATTCTGAAAATGGCTTTCCGAACGTGGTATGGTCATTAGGAGCTTTTGGTAATGTCATTTGGTTTGACTAATGCTCTGGTGGCATTTATGGATTTGATGAATAGGATGTTTAGAAAGTATCTTGACATGCTTGTGATTGTGCTCATTGATGATATATTGATCTATTCGAGAAGTGAGGATGAGCATATTGATCATTTGAGGATTGTGCTGCAAATTCTCAAGGACCAACAACTCATTGCAAAGTTTAGTAAATGTGAGTTTTTGCTACGGTTCGTAGCTTTCCTTGGCCATATTGTTTCATGTAAGGGTGTTAAGGTAGATCCTAAGAAGACAAATGTGGTCAACAGTTGGCCTAGACCTTTATCTCCTTTAGATATTAAAAGTTTCTTGGGTTTGGCTAGTTACTAACGAAGATTTGTTGAGGGGTTTTCTTCAATTGCCTCTCCATTGATAGCATTGACTCAAAAGAAGGCTAAGTTAATTTGGTCCGAAGCATGTGAGAAGAGCTTTCAGGAGTTGAAGGATAAATTGACTTCCGCTTTGGTGTTGACCATACCAGAAGAGACTGATGGTTTTGTTCTTTATTGTGATGCCTCAAGAATTGAATTAGGATGTGTACTTATGCAAAATGGGAAAGTTATTGTCTATGCCTCAAGGAAACTCAAGATTCATGCAAAGAATTATCCTACCCATGAATATGAACTAGCGGCTGTTGTTTATGCCTTAAAGATTTGGAGGCATTATTTGTATGGTGTCCATGTGGATGTTTTTACCGACCATAATAGTTTACAATATGTGTCTAATCAAAAGGATTTAAATCTTCACCAAAGAACGTGGCTTGCGTTTTTGAAAGACTATGATATAAGTGTTCTCAATCACCCTGCTAAAGCGAATGTGTTGGTAGATGCTTTTAGTCGGTTATCTATTAGTACTGTTTCTCATATTGAAGAAGATAAGAAAGTGTTGGTTCGAGATGTTCATAAATTGGCCCGATTGGGTGTTCAGTTAGTGGACTCCACCAACGGTGGTGTTATGGTCCACAATAGTTCCGAATTGTATTTTGTGGCGGATGTGAAGGCCAAGCAAAGTCTTGATCCAATTTTGGTTGACTTGAAAGAAGGTGCTTAAGAAGTTCGTAGAGGCTTTCTCCGAAGGAGGAGATGGTGTAGTTAGATATACAAGTCGCTTGTGTGTTCCTAATGTTGATGACTTGAGGGAATAGATCTTGTCAAAAGGCCATAGTTCTCGATATTCAATTCACCCGGGAGCCACCAAGATGTACAGTGACTTGCGGGAGATCTATTGGTTGAATGGGATGAAGAAGGATATTGCGGAGTTTGTGGCAAAGAATCCTAATTGTCAACAAGTGAAAGTTGAGCATAAAAAACTGAGAGGTTTATCCTAGGACATTAGCAATCCTACCGGGAAGTGGGAATATGTGAATACAAACATCATTGTTAGTTTAACCCGCACTCGGTGACAACATGATTCGGTTTGGGCTATAGTAGATCGAATGACGAAATCGGCTCATTTCATTCTCGGTAACATTTCTTATTCGGAGGCGGACTATGCTAGATTATACTTGAGAGAAATGGTAAAGTTGCATGGAGTGCCTATATCCATTATCTCTAGTACCCAATTCATTTCTTAGTTTTGGAAATCTTTTTTAGAAGGGCCTTGGTACTCGTGTTAAGCTTAGCACGACCTTTCATCCACAAACCGATGGGAAAGCATAGTGTACTATCTAAACTTTGGAAGATATGTTGATAGTTTGTGTGATTGAATTGAAGAGTAATTGGGATGATCACTTGCCCTTGATTGAGTTTGCCTATAAGAAAAGTTATCACTTGAGTATTGGTATGACTCCATTTAAGGCATTGTATGGTAGGTGGTGTACATCTCATATAGGTTGGTTTGAGGTGGATGAGTTTCCCTAATAAGTCCCGAGTTGGTACATGAGGCCATGGAAAAAGGTTTGACTTATTAAAGAAAGGTTAAAATGGATCAAAGTCAACAAAAGTCCTTTGCCGATGTAGGAAAATACGATCTTGAGTTTGTCGTTCATGATTGGGTTTACTTGAAAATTTCACCATGAAGGGTGTAAGTTGGTTTGGTAAGAAAGGAAACTTAGTCCCCGATATGAAGGCCTATATATAATTTTGAGGCGTGTTTGTAAGGTCACTTAAGAACTAGAATTACCTAATGAACTGTCATCGGTGCAGCTAGTTTTCCATGTCTATATATTGAAGAAATGCGTTGGTGATCCGACCTTTATAGTTCCCTTAGAAGTTTTGGGGGTTAAGGAGAATCTTTCTTATGAAGAATTTTCGATTGAGATTTTGGACCGGCAAGTCAAGAAATTGAGAAATAAGGAAGTTGCTTCTGTGAAAGTGTTGTGGAGGAATCAGTTAGTTGAGGGTGCTCCTTGGGAGGTCGAGGCCGATATGATGTCCCGATATCCTCATCTCTTTCCTTCTACCCCTACTCTAGCATGAGGTAATTAGCTTTTCATGGTTTATTCTTTGAGTGTCATGTGTCTTAAATGTTCCATGATTTCCTTACTATGCATGGTTCATAAAAAGCTTAAGTTTTGATAAAATGAGTCAACTTGATTGATTTCAACAGGCTTATGTGCATTTGGACATAAATTTCCTATAGAATTCATGATATGATAATTGAACATGCTTTTAGCTCAAAGATGGTGTTTCCTCCTAGGATATATGTAATCTTGTAATTACATGCATATTGGGCTGATAGGTCTAGTTCCTATCTTTCTTATGATGCTTTGAATATATTTTAGCTTGGAGTCAAGGTTCCTCCTCGGTTATGTGCATTTAGATGAAGTTGCACGCATGGTGGGTTGCTATTTTAGAGTTCTTTTCTTTTGCGATGTCTTGAATCTCATTGGAGGACGAATGATCCCAAGGAGGAGATAATGTGACACCTTAGATTCGAGAAAGGGCAAATAGCAAGTTTTCAGGATTTTCTGGTGCCATCCAACGGAGACCAACCACGATCATGAACTAAGCAATGGACCGTAGGTCTGGTCCGTGGATTGGCCACCTGAAAAAGTTCAGAGGACCATGAACCATGACCTGGACCAACAGACCATTGTTGGGTCCATGGTCTGTGGAGGAGGTCCATGGATCAGTGGCCTCAAATCCACTTTCTGACGTCGGACGATGGACCAACAAGACGGACCGTCGGTCAGACCACGGTCCATCAATCGAGGTCTGTGGGTTTTGGGTCGACATTTATTTTTAGGGGCAGTTGGATCTTTTCCTAATCAGTTTAGCATAATACTAAGTCGGTTTGCCTATGAATAGAACCCCAATATAAGTGTTTTATCTAAAATTTCCCAATTGAAAATCATTCTCTCAAATTTACAAAAGAAGAACAAATCTTCCTCCTTAATATTTCTCTCTCTAGAAAACTTGAAGAAGAAGGGTCTAAGTTAGGGTTTTTCAAGACAAGTCTCAAATTCCTCCATTCAAGTTAAGAAATTGGCATTGAGGTATGATAGTTTTCATCCATGGATTCCTTCCATTCACGGAGTTCCCAAATTCTCCTATTTTCAAAGCTAGAATTCCCTAATTGAATTAGGGTTTACTTCTATGTTGTGGGTTCTCCTAATTGTTCATCTAATTGATTGATTTATGATCTATGATGCATGAATTGAGTTAATCTCATGATTTTATGATGTGTCCCCAGGAACACATGTAACTACCATGTTTTCCAATTATGAGCATATAATGTGGGTCTTGGATTATGAAAGAAGATTATGTGAAGTCAAGCATGAACTGATAGGATTACATGAATTTATTATGAGTTTCTATGCACATATGCCTAACCCATGTCTTCTAGTTGTTGATGATTGAAAGTGAGTTTTGAAGCTTGAAAGGTGAATTATGGAATTATGCATGTCTTATGAAATCTATGTAAATGTTTTAAGGATGCTTGAGATTGAAGTATCAATGATGTTATTGTTGTTATGTTGAAAGGATTCCTCATATATATGTAAGCATGAACTGTGAAAGGTGTTCTCACATGATAAGGGTTCTTAAGGTTGAAAGGCTTTCTCACCTAAAATGAACCAATGCTAAGAAGCTATGCTAATGATGAGGAATGATACGATTACCCATGATTTCTAATTGAATGATAGGAGGCGATTACCCATATCACATGATGTAAGGACTAGAGGCGATTACCCATGTTCCTTAATGAGCTAAAATGAATATAATTAAGAACTATTCTGTGAAAGTTAAGCTTAAAACCGAGTGGACAAGTGGCGATTACCCGTGTCCCATAACTACGTGCCAACATAGGATTCTATAGATAGACATTAGCTTGTGGATCCACAATAGATAGAAGTTCATGGTCCTTACCATATCAAGTAGGACACCTCTTTTCGGTGAGGGGTAGACACCGGATTCCATGTTGCTATCTCACGTGGTCTTATATGTCAGTTAAGACTACTTCCCACAATCAAGTAAATTTATGATAAACTAAGATTAGTTCAAGAAGTATTGTAGGTATGTTTCTAGGTGAAGTTCAGTTGCATTGATCATGTTTAATGGCTTATACTTTTTAACTCTCAAGTTTCATACTTTATCTTGATCATTGCGTGTTCATGAAAATGTCCTATTTTAGCATGACTTAAATGTTTATATGCATGGCTATCATAGTTGGTGCATATTTTTTACTAACCCATACTCCTGCCAACATTTCCCCAAATGTAGGGTATGACAGTCAGGGTAATCAGATTCTTGGCTAGAGGTTATCTTGAGAGATTCCGAACTTTCGTGAGTCGTCATGCTTTGAGGATGGATCTTCATTGTTTTCAATCGTCTTTCTCTTTTTTTAGTTTTGGACATGATGTATGGGCTAGAACCAATTTCATTCTATTGTATTAGATTTCTATTGAGACAAAGTGTTTAGACTTCCACTTTACTTTTATAACTTTTTTTTAGACTTGAAATGTATTTATTTACCTCTTTTATTCTATGTCTTATGTTATGAATTCTAAGTGACTTGTATGGGGCCTCTTGGGGTCCCATACACCATGTTACATTTAGGGTGTACCCCTGGGTCGTGACAAATCTGATGTGACAAAACTACAAAGGTGGAAGAATGAGTACTTCAAGCCTCGTCTTTGAGTTTTAACAACTCTACACTCTGATAAGCCTTGAAGTAGGGGGTATTTGTAGACATTGAAATTTTATGGGAGTCTACAAAAACTGTTCAGTTCGAGTTGGGGATCTACAAGGTGTGTGTGTTCAATTATAACTAGAATTCTTGGAGCCTACTTAACCCTAAACCCTAGTTAATATCTATATAAAGAGTGATATATTCCCTTATAGAGGCATCTCAAATATTCTACAAATTCATGAAATATTCCTTAAAGATCAAATCCAAATCACCTAATTCAAGAAAAACACTACTAACAACCCTCAAATCATAGATAAATCTTATTAGAGAAGAATCAAGGAAGGAAAGTAATTCTACCAACATATTTATCAATAAAGTTATGTTTCTTCATATTTTATTTGTTATTTCATCTTTCTTTCTATTACTTTAAAATTTATTGCAAACAATGATAGTGTAAAGAGGCTCAAGAAAAGAGAAAAGCCCATCCGAATTCTAAGTACTGCTATTTTCAAAATTCAAAGAAAAGTAGAAAACATTGAATAGAAAAAATATTGTGAATGCTTCAAGAAGGTTGAGTCACTAGAAACCAAAATGATCATACATGTCCATTAGCCCTGTTACAAGCCTTGGAATACCTTTATAATCTTGTGATAACCAAGTCTTAGGTTGTTTGGAAAGTATGGGCCACCATATTGGTGGAAGCATGAATGTTTTTATCCTTGTGAGCGTGAGAAATTGTGTAGATTCCTAAAATTCATATCTTGCTTGTCATTTATCATATCATGGAATCATTCTTCGTGTGAGTGAAATTAGACACCTTTCTTGATCATAACTTTACATCTGAGTAAGCTTTTGTGAGCATTTGTTTTGATTGAAAATGACTAGTAATCGCTTCAAGCTTTTAGTTCCTAATTTGAAGTTGCATACTTCGAAAATATCCATGTGATAACACTTGCATGTTAGCTCTCAAGAAGCACTGTTTGTAGAAATCTTTGTTGAACTAATTGATCTATTGACTTACTTGAGGACAAAAAAAAGTTTAAGTTGGGGTATTGATGAGTCAGATATTTTGAACTTGTTATAGGCATCTAGTTAACCAAATCATGTCCTCAGTGCTTTTAAGTCCATTTGTAATGTAAAATTGCTTGAATTTCAGCTATGAGAGCCCGAGGATAGAACTATGAAAAATGAAAGCAAAGAAAGTCAAGTACAATAAAAAATGAATAAATTTGTGAGGCTCAAGCTTACCAAAGTCACTCGGTGAATTGTCAAGTGAGCCCTAGTTTGCCAAAAAGTTCAAAGAGTTCTACTCAAAAACTCAAGCCAATTCAGTGATGTAAAAGAGAAACTGACGACTCGCCGAATCAACGCGATGGACTCCAATGATCTCGCCGTCCACTACTGAACATTGAAGGGAATATTAAAATAAAAAGGCGATTGGGGGATGAAGAAAAACAGTTGGTGACTTGCTGATCAAGTTCAGTGAGCCCAACTACCTTCACCGAGTATACTATGAAGAGCTATTTTTGGAATTTTTTAAAAATATATCAATTGATCTTTTTGGAACGAGAAAGACATCTTTACAATTCTAAATATTCCTATACTTAGAAGCTTCTATACTTTTGATGTTTTGGCTAGTATTGAGATTTAGGGGCTTGGTTTTGGAGAAGATCTAGGAATTAATTTCTTATTGTTTCTTCAACCAATTTTAATTGATGGAGAACCATTTTGGTAACATACTTTTAATTTTCAGAATGCTTGGCTAATACCCCATAATCTTGGAGGTGTGCTTATGTAATTTAATGCTCCATTAGTATAGTGACATGGTTGATCATTTAAGGAAAATTACCATTGTTCCCCTAAAGATATTGACCCTGAGTTGTTTCGAATTGATTTTTGGAAGTTCGTTTTACACTTTGAGTTTAAGGTTTTGAATTTGTGTATGTTTTGAATTTGACAGACTTAAGTTTCTTAAAAGTGGTTTTCAGAGTCTCTTGGAGTTTTGAGTGTTAGAATGGAATTTTTTTACTCCATTAGTTTTGAGATGTGGAAATTGGTCTGTACAAGTTGGTGGTTTTAGATACAGAGTCTTTTGGAGGATTTAAGGTCCTAAGTTATAAAATTGTAGAAATTTAGCCTTTGGGTTGACTTTGGTCAACATTCAGGATTCATATACTCGTATCAAAATTACAAGAGTTTCATTGGATTTGGAAATGATTTAGGCCTAAGTGGGGTCTTGGTTGAAATTTTAGAGGTCCCAAGCTCGTCTAGACTTTTCAGGCATTGTGTTAGGTCAAGGAGACCTGAGATTCATGTTTTGAAACATCCATTGAGTTCAGAACATCAACTATAATTGATTTGCATAGATTGTTTATGTGTACGGAGTTCTGAACAAATCTCGAGGGTCAATTCTATCATTTGAAAGTTGGCTGAAATTATTGGTGTCTGCTGACTCACTTTGGCGAATGTGAGTCCACTTAACTGAACCTTCACGAAACTGAAGGGAGCTTTGCTTTTGTGAATAGGTCTACTTAAGAGGGGTTCACATAAATAAACTAGGAGCCTCTTTTAGGTCCAATATTTGATTGGTTTTGTAACTCCAGAGCTTCATTTCCCATTAATTATTTATGGATTCTAACATCAAAATTTAGTATTTTGATTGATAAATAGCAAGGTTTTTCAAGAGTTCAAGTTCTAAACTAAAATGGGGATTTTGAATTGATTTTGATTCCTCTATTAAAATGTTTTTCACTAATGAGTTCCTAAGGCCTTAAATGTCAGTTTTTAAGTATTGCTTTTTCGATTCAAATCTCCTTTTTGAAATTGGGTTTTGAGTTGATTGATCCATAATTATAAGTAATTTATATGGGTATTGTTGTTTCTGGGAAGTGATTTTGAATACTTGATTGATATGGATTGTGTGGCTTTGGAAGTGATTTGAAAGGGGAAAACTCAAGCTTCAGATTGATTTATTGTTTGATTAAAGCAACTGATCTCCTAAACATTATATTCTAGCAAAATTTGTGTATTTCCATTGTTGTTGTGTGTTGGGATTTATGGGAATCGGGTGAAGGGTGAATTCTCCACTTTATAAATCTTAATGAATAAAAGGGGTTGAAATGAAAAGGCTATGTGATGATCATAATGTTTGTGAATTTCCTTGTTGTATCCCTTATTGATTGATTCATGAAATGCTTCACATCAAGAAAATAGACTCAAACTATATGAATAGTTGTCTCTTATGTGTGGTGGGATTTGCTTGTGTGCATTAATTTTGAGCACCGTAATAATACATGTAAGGGTTATGATTCCAATGTCATTTCCGGCAAGTGTTCTGATGTTGAGGTCATTTAAAGGAAGGTCATAATGCCGAGGTCATTTTTGGTAAGTGTTATAATATCAAGGTCATTTCTAGTAAGTGTTGTGATGCAGAGGTCATTTCCGGCAAATGTTATGATGTCGGCGTCATTTCCAGTAAGTGTTATGATGTCGAGGTCATTTTCGAGAAGTGTTTGTGATGCCGAGGTCATTTCTTGCTAGGGATATATAATTCTATGGAAAATGATATTGATGAGGATTGATCATTCTAGTTTCACACATTTTGATGCATATGATTGACCTACTTTTTAATTGTGATTGAAGTGTGTGATATTTGTGAAAAATCCACTTGATACTTGTGATTTACTTAGTTGATTCGTGTTGGTTATAAAATTGTGACTATTGAACCTCATGAGCTATGTATTGTGGAACTGTCAGGTTGGGCTGATTTCTATGTATGTTGTAGTTTGAGAAGTTTCTGTTTGGAAGAAAAGGGTATTTAATATCTAGCTAGTTGTTTTGTTTAGTAGGTTGCTTGTTGGGTACCGTGTTGTTGGTACTCGCCCCTTTCTTCTACATTTATGTAGATTCTAAGCCTAGTTTTTTGTGATCGCCCTCTTCTCCTACTTACAGATGCTTGCCAAAGGACTATTGAGAGAGCTACTTTTCATCCTGACAGAGTCACTTTTCCTTTAAGTTATGCTTTGTTCTATTTGAGAAACAAAGACATTGAGACTTTTACTTATTTCAAAATTCTGCACTTTATAGTGTCTTGTACATAAGACACAAGACAACCAGGTTTGGGATATTAATAGAACGAATGTGTTTTCTGTTTTCAATTTGTACTTTCCTTATCTTTCTTTCTTTTGTTTCATTTTCTTGGGTTGAGGCTGACTTGTCTTGGTAGGAATATATAAGTGTCATCACGTCCATTTTTGGGTTGTGACAAATGCTATGAGAGCCCTAGGTTCATAGGTCTCAACTATACAAGAAAAATCTAAGTAGAGTCTCGATGATAAGTATGGAGACGTATGTAGTTATCTTCAAAAGTCTATGAAGACTGTTAGGAAACATTCTTTAGGTCATTCTTTCTTATTGTACGTGGTTGCCTTTGCTTCTAATAAGTTGCCGCATGTTGTTTTGCAATATGTTGTGGACCCGAGCTTCTATTTCCAATTGTAAAGGGAAGGCACTCCCTGAAGCAAATGTTGAGACCCAGCTAGGAGTAGAGGTAGGGCTAGAGCTAGAGGTTGTGCTCATGAAAGAGCACATACTAGAGGTCATACCCATGGAGTAGCACCAACCAAAGGCAGATCTAGAGAGGCTTCACCTGATCCAGATATTGAGGTTGTTGAAGAACAGGTTCCTCCCTGGTTAGGAGCTCCCTTGTTTCAACGGACTTTGTTGAGGATGCTTGGAGTGTTGGAGAACTTCTCTCGGGGTTGTGTGACAAGTACACCACATTGTTCTCAAACTGGATTAAGAGCACAAACTCTAAGTTAACAGCAGATTTCGAGTATTCAGGATCAGGTGAGCAACTGTGGTTCCGTCACCAGTTATGGGTGTTCAGATTTATCTTGAGGTTATTCTTACAATAGCTGAGCAACAATGTTATGTGAGGTTTCATAAGATGAAACCACCCTAGTTTCAAAGTGGTAAGATCAATGATGCTCATAAGTTCTTGACTTTGTGCAATGAGATGCCTTATTTAGTGGCTATGGTGGATTCTCGTGGGGTTCATTTAGTTGCACATCAACTGTATGGATGTGCCAGAGAGTGGTGGAGTACTTTTGTAAGGTATAGGCAAGTTAGATCTCCTCCGGTAGAATGTGATAATTTTCTAGTACTTTCCAAGACCGCTTCATTCTTTGAAGCGTGAGTGAGGAGAATGGACTGAGATTTGAGGACTTGACACAAGGTAGTTTCTTTGTGACTCTGTATGAGACTCATTTCTGTGAGCTTACTAGGCATGCTTTGACTATTATTCTGGATGAGGTAGAGAGAGAAAGAAGGTTTGTGATTGGGTTGAATTTCTCCGTCAGGTCGTATGTGTTCCGAGCAGCTAGAGAGGGGGCTTCCTTCCAGCCGATTGTAAGCACCGCGCAAGAGGTGGATTTGATGGTTTTGGAGGAGTTTTGAGATCCAAAGAGGACCCGTTCTTCTAGTCAATTTTCTAGTTCCTCGTTTGGAGGCCTGGCTGCACATCAAGGTAGTGGCTTCTTTAAGCGCCAGGAGTCAGTTCATGCATCCATGCCAGCAATGGAGAGCGGGCAGTCAGCTCGAGGATTTTATGGTCTCACCGATGTGGCCATGGTAACTCATCTTGTTTACAGTAGCACTTATCAATGTCGAGGTCTTGCTTTGGGTGTGAGGATCTAGGTCACATGATTCGACAGTGTCTTCTACGAATCACTTAGGGTATCAACATACTTATTCAGCTACTTGAGTCAACAACTTCAGCTAGGGGTCGAGGTAGAGGTCAGTTCGGTAGAGGTTGCAGGACTTTTAGTAGGCGTGTTATAGATCTGCAGGGTAAAGGTAGGGGTTATACTTAGACTACAGGTGGTTGAGAGGGCCAGTGTTATGCTTTTCCAGGGAGGCTGAGGCTGAGACTTCTGATTCTTTGATCACATGTATCATCCCAATTTTCCGTTGACCTACATTGGTATTGTTTGATCCGAGGTATACTTTCTCATATATGTTTACCTATTAATCTATTGGGTTTGATATGATGTTTGTGTAACGACCCGAGAGCACCAACAAGCCATTACATGCGTATTCGACCTCTCAGAGGTCTCATACAAGCCTTAGCATTCATTCATCGCATTCGGTAATAACAACCGTAAGGAAATTAAACACTTTTTAAAACAAGTTCATAAAACTCATAAAATCTTTCAAATGTAACGAAGTAGAATTTCTAAGTCTCATGTACCATCTTAAACACGAATAGAACATCTTAGGGGCACGACCCATAACAACAAAATATAAGTCTTATACAATGTCTAAGTGGAAATACTAGAAAGGTAACAACTATGTCCTCAAATATATGAGGACAAGCTTCTTAAGAAGAGTCAATATCCCAAGCTTCCTCAAAAGATCTCTTCACTTTCCACCACCTACACTTGTAACAATAGAGGAATATGGAATTAGTACAATAAGTACTAAGTATGATGACCATGCAAGAAAACATGCACAACGGACATTTACAAGAAATGTATGCTTTTAAGACCTTCTTTAACAAACCATTATGATCGCAAGCATAAACCCACATTTCAAGTCACTATTCACAAATAACACCATATTCACATCATTTACAACTCAATTAACACAAGTGTACAATACTTAAACAAGATAGCAAAGTAAGTCCTTCATTACCATTTAAGCCTCTATCTCAAGTCACTCTAAGCCACACTTAAGTGAATAATGGAGTGACCGCCCATACAACCTCTTCATATACACCAAAGTGTTCCTAAGAGTTACCACAGATAAGGGTTTTATCATTACATTAAAACATACTAAGTCAACATTCTTTATAAAACCATTTAGGAGACACACAATCATATATGAGACAATCACATAATAGCCCTAAGGCTTAGGGAACTCACTTTAGTATCTTCTAAGCCTACTCGTGCCATGTGTAAATAGCATCCCATACTACTATCTACACGTTGTAGAACCGATCCAATACTAGAGTGCACATCTCATATGATGGAACTAGGCCTTAACCGACATAGACCACACTAGAAAGGTATGGAATCCAGAGTCTATCCTACTCCGTGGAGGTTGTTCTACTTGCCAAGGGTAGAAATAAAGCAACCCATGTTGGCACATGGTTTAAGAGATGTCCAAGGATGTTCATTGTGCCTAATCTCATGTTCAACTAGGCCACCATCCTAACCACATCCACTCGGTGCCTAGCCTTGGTTTCCATAGAGTAATTTCATTCACATATGTGTACTAGAGAGGTTTCCTTTTCTAGTTCAACCAATTCATAGCACCTATTCCCAAGAAAGGCCTCATTTCTTAGTCATAGCCAATCTAGGTTCATAAGGATAGCTAATTTGACTTTCTTAGATAAGGATTCTGATGCTGTTCTGGCTCCATCCATCTCTAAGTCTATCATTTCACTCAAGAAGGGAACATCACCCTAAGGCCCATCCTTCAAGGTTATACATTTACTTAGGAAAGCTAGACTCATGAAAAGGCACTATGCTTAAGTCTACCAATTCAAGTGTTGGCCTAGAATTCCTCTTTTAGCATTTCTAGGAAGAGCTCTATTACTAAGTCATAGCCCAACCAACCATTCATATATATAATCAAGCTTTCATGACACAAGACAAAATACTCTAGTCTAGCATATGAACTACAACATCATCTTATTAAGACTCATCATAGTCCATCATCACCACATATCACCATTTCAAGAAAAACATGCATTTCACATTAGCATAATAACAATCTAAACAATATCACTTTAATACCATTAGGACCTCTTCACATTATAGCTTCACACAAACTTTACATATAGCTTCCTATAGGACTTTACATATAGCCTCATATATGTATAAAAATACAACAATATAATAACAATCATAGAATGCCCTTCATGGCCTCAATTCACAATAATACCACACAAGAATAAGATATAACACTCCCACCAAAGGTGGATTCAACCTACCAACAACAATCAATTCAATAAAGAGAGTTCAAGCTTCCTTACCATAATCTAAAGCCATAGCCAAAATCACCAAAATCCAAGCAATCATCAATACCTCACCCATAAGGCTTACCACCCTTAATTCACCCATTATCAACAATTAATCATGAATAAACAGTAAAAAATAGAAGAGATAACAATACAATTCACTTTAAACATATTTCCATCAACTTTGAATTTATAGATATAGACCCACTTTATAGCAAATTTAGGGTTTTAGTGAAAACATGGATTCATGAAGAAATTTAATATAAAATCATCAATTATACTTTAATTCACCAATGTAATGCCTTTGAAAATAATTTATCAATGAACCCATACTTAGAATAGAAATTAGGCTTTTTGTTCTTTGAAGACTTTTTGAAACCCTTTTGAATGGACTCCTTGAAAGAAAGGATAATCAAGGATCAAGGGTCACCATAGCTTAGACTTGATGAATCCCACGAAAATTTGATGAAGAAAGCTTGAAATATAAAACCCTAGGTTCCACTTCTTTTTCTTCCTTGAGCTTGAGAGAAATATAGAGAGAGCAAGACTTTTAGATTTGATTTGGGTAAAGAGAGTAAATGACTTGTTAAAAGACTTAAAACCTTATATATTTATCATATGAACCATTTAAAATCAACCCCACATAATAAACAATTAAAACGAAATTACTTAAAAGCCCTTCACTTGGGCAGCCCCGTCAGGGACCACGCCCACTTGGACGGTCCTTGAAGGGCACCACGGTCCGTGGTGGTGCCCGTGGTCCATGGACCAGTAGCTCCTTCAACCCTTTTTGGCCCTCAACCACCCTAATTTGCTAAGGCACCTTCACGGGCACTTTGACGGGCCGTGGTCAAGTAAACGGCTCGTGAAGTGCCTCGTGAACTTGGGGCAGTGTCTTGGCCTCTTGGCCTGGCCTCCCAAGTGTCTAAGTCATCTTCAAGGACCCCTTCACGGACCGTGGTCTACACCATTGGTCGTTAAGGTGGTCGTGAACTCTTAGGCAGTGGCTGCCAAGCTTGGGCAGCCTTGGCCCTTTGGCTTAGGCTTGCCCTTTTGCCTTGGTGGCTGCCCTTCCCATGCACCATCAAACACCTATGGGTCATCTAGGTTACTAGGTCTAATGCACACCTTGATACCCTACCATTAAAATCCTCATTCACAACACATAAAGTTTCTTATACGAAACTATTTCACATACGACACACTATAGAACCCTAGCTCTTGGCTCTAGTTCATCCTAATTCATTTTGAGGGGTGTTACAGTTTGATTGCATGTATTTGCCTAGTCATGTTTCTACACCAGTGGGTTAATCCTTAGTGGTGGATCGAGTGTATCGATCATGTCTTGTTTCTTAGGCTTGGTATTGTACTTGGTAGACTTGATCATTCTAGGGTCGGTAAACCTTGATATTGGTTTAGGTATGGATTGGCTCTCTCCATATCATGTTATTCCTGATTGTTGTGCTAAGACCGTGACCTTAGCAGTGCCACGTGTCCTTGGAGTTAAGTGGATGGGTTCTAGCGGTTCCTACCCTAGCAAAGTTATCTTATTTATTCAAGCTTAGAGATTAGCTGATAAAGTGTGTTTTTCCTATATAGAATTCATTCAAGATACTAGTGTAAGGCTTCCACCCATGGATTCTGTGCATGTAGTTAGAGTGTTCTTATATGTTTTTCCTACTAACCTTGCAGGTGTACCTCCAGATTGGATATTGATTTTTCTATCGATTCAGAGCCAGGCACCAAGCATCTCAATTCTTCCTTATCATATGGCTCTAACTAAATAGAAAGAGTTGAAGGATTAGTTACAGGATTTGTTGAGAAAGGGGTTCATCCACCCTAGAGTTTCTATGTGGGGTACTCCTTTGTTGTTTTTGAGAATAAGGATAGATTCATGAGGATGTGTATTGATTATATACAAATGAACAAAGTGACAGTGAAGAACAAGTATTTTCTACCTCATGTTGATGACTTGTTTGATTTTCTTTAGGGTGCATATCTGTTATCTAAGATTGATTTGAGTCTTGGTATCATCAGCTGAAGATTAGGGCACATATATCTTTAAGACAACTTTCAGGACTCATTATTGGCACTATGAGGTTCTGGTGATGTCGTTCGCTTTGACTAATTCCCTTGCAGTGTTCATGAAGTTGATGAATGGGGTGTTCCGACCTTATCTAGATTCCTTCGTGAAAGTGTTCATTGACGACTCCTTGGTGTACTCCAAGACTAAGGAGGATCATGATCGATATTTAAGGATTTTACTCCAATAATTGGGGGAAGAGAAGCTTTATGCCAAATTCTAAAAGTGCAAGTTTTTGTCTTGATTCTGTGGAATTTTTTGGACACGTGATGTCCAAGGAGGATATTTGGATAGATCTAGCCTAGATTGAGGTAGTTAGAGGTTGGAGGATACCCACATCAGCTACTGAGTTTAGAGTTTTGTAAGACCTGTAGGCTACTATAACCGATTTGATCAGAGCTTCTCCACTATTGCATCTCCTTTGACTAGATTGACTTGACAGAATGCGATCTTGCAGTGGTTTCATGAGTGTGAGGAGATGTTTCAAAAGCTGAAGAGCTTATTGATGTCGGTTCTTATTTTAACCTTACCAATGAGGGTATGGACTTCACAATTTAATATGGTTCTTCCAGAGTTAGGTTAGGTGGTTTTCTAATGCAGAATGGTAAGGTGATCCCCTCCGCTGACAATTGAAGACCCATGAGAAGAACTACCATACCTATGATTTACAGTTAAAAGTTATAGTGTTTATTCTTAATCTAAGGTGACATTATCTTTATGGGGTTCATTATGAGCTCTTCACAAATCATCATAGTCTTCAGTACATCTTTAGTCAAAGAGATCTAAAATTGAGGAAACAAAGATGTCTTGAGCGACTGAAGGACTATGACATCACCATCTTATATCATCTAGGTAAGGTAAATGTGATGTTGATGCTTTGAGTAGGAAGACTTCTAGCATAGGGACTATTGCTACTATTAGTGTGGAGGAGAGACCTTTGGCTAAAGATGTTCAGAGGTTATCCAAAAGTCTTGTCTAATTTAAGATTTCCAAGGAAACAGTGGTTTGATTGCTTCTATTTAAGTTCGTTCTTCCTTAGTTGAGAATATTCGAGAGCACTAGTTTGATGATGAGAAGTTCCGTCTCATTAGTGTTGAAAGAGGAAGCCAAAGAGGTTTCCCTTGATTTTGATGGTGTCTTGAGAATTCGAGGTATGGCTTTTGTGCCCAAGACAAGCGAGTTGGTTAGATTGATTCTTTAGCAGGCACATTGCTATAGCTATTCTATTCATCCAGCAGCGGCAAGGATGTATCATAACCTGAGCCAACATTACTAGGGATGTGGGATGAAGAGGGAAATTATAGACTTTATTTCTAGGTGATTGACTTGCCAACATATTAAATGTAAGCACCATACGCCTAGAGGTTTATCTAGAGAATGACTATTCATACTTGGAAGTGGGAATGGAGCACAATGGATTTTTGTTGTGGGTTTGCATGTCACAATGGGTGGCTATGACTCCATTTGGGTGGTTGTTGATAGACTGACCAAGTATACGCACTTCAAATTGGTTCCGGTGAAGTATATGGTAGAGAAGTTAACCAAACTTCATATCAATCAAATTGTGCGACTACATGGAGTCGTACTTTAATTGTCTTTGATCGATGTTCCTTGTTCACTTCACATTTTTGGAAGGCATTACAACATAGCTTATGTACTCGGTTAGATATGCGTACAAATTTTCATCCTCACATAGATGGTCAATCCGAGGGGACGATTTAGGTATTAGAGCATATTCTCTGAGCTTGTGTGATTGATTTTGGCGCTAGATGGAATAAAAACTTACCCTTTAGTAGAGTTTTCCTACAACTACAGTTATCACTCCAATATTCAGATGGCTCAATTTGAGGTGTTGTCGGCAGACGGTGTAGATCTCCAATCGGTTGGTTTTATTCTGTTTAGACAGACTCTTTGGATACAAGACTTGCGTAGTGATGCTATAGAGCAGGTCCGTATGATTCAAGATAAATGTTTCTAACCCATAGTCGACATAAGAGCTATGTAGAATGGAGAGTGTAAGCCCTTGTGTTTATGGAGGGTGATCAAATTTGGCTTCAAGTGTCACCTATGAAGGGTGTGATGATTTTTGCTAAAAAAGGGCAAGCTTAGTCCTAGATTTATTGGGCCTTTTGAGATTTTGGGCTGACTTGGAGAGGTGGACTATAAGATTGCCTTGCCACCTACCTTGTTAGTTGTTCATCCTGTGTTTCATGTCTCTATGCTTCGAAAGTATGTGTCGGATGAGTCCTGTCTACTTTCTCTTGATGTTGTTGAGTTGGGTCAAGACTTATCTTTGGAGGAGGAGCCTATATCCATTTTGGATAGGCAAGTCGAAAAGATTACGAATAATGAAATTTCTTCAGCGAAGGTGTAGTAGAAGCATTTTTCAGTGGCCATGGTGACTTGAGAGATAGAGTTAGATTTGCATTCTAGATATCCTCATCTCTTCAATGCTCTAGGTACTTTCTTTTGTTTTTATGTTCAGGGATGAACATGGTTTTTAGTGGTGGATAATGTAAAGACTCGATTGGTCATTTTTGGAAAATTACCATTTTCCCGTCCCGATATTGACCCTAAGTTGTTTTAATTGACTTTCAGAAGTTGGTTTTGAACTCTGAGTTTGAAGTTTAGAATTTGTGTAAGTTTTGAGTTTGAAAGACTTAAGTTACTTAAAAGTGGTTTTAGAGTTTTTTTGGTGTTTTGAGTGCTGGAATGGAATTTCGTCGATTCCGTTAGTCTTGGATGTGGAAATTTATCTATGTGAGATGCCGGTTTGAGATTTGGAGTTTTTTTTTTTTTTAGAGTTTGAGGTCCTAAGTTGTGAAATTATAGATACTTATTGTTTGGGTTGACTTTTGGTCAACATTCGAGGTTTAGATGCTTGAATTAGAATTTCAAATGTTCCGTTGGATTTAGGGGATGATTTTAGGTCTAGGTTAAGTCATGGTTTAATTTTTACAGGTCCTGAGCTTGGTTTAGCCTTTTTAGGTGTTGTGTTAGTTTCTTGGGGTTTCCATAGGTGTTGGGTCAAAAAGACCTAAGATTCATATTTTGACGGTTCCATTGAGTCTGAAACATCGAGGATAATCAATTTTCATATATGGTTTGTATGCATGTGGTTCTAAACGAATCCTAAGGGCCCATTCGATGATTTGAAAGTTGGCTAAAAAAATTTGTGTCTGCTGACCCCGCTTTTGCAAAGGTCAGTCCGCTTAAGCGAACCTTCATGAAAGCAAACAGAGCTAATCTTTTGCGAAGTGGTCTACTGAAGCGGATTTCTCTTAAGCGAACCTGAGGCAACTTTTGTGAAGTCCACTTAGGTGAACCTATGTTCGCTTTTATGACATCTAGGAACCTTTTGACATTACATTTCGAGGTTTTGTCCATTTTTCCCCATTTTGAGTTTTGGAAAACCCGTGGAGGTAATTTTTGAGATGCTTTTTGAGGTGAATCAATTGGGTAACCCCTTGTAACTCTAAAACATCATTTCCCATTAATATTTAAGTATTCTAACATCAAAATTTGGGGTTTTGATTGATAAATGGCAAGGTTTTTCAAGAACTTAAGTTCTAAACTAAGATGGGGATTTTGAATTGATTTTGATTCCTTTTTTAAAATGGTTTTCTCTAATGAGTTCTTAAGTTCTTAAATATCACTTTCAAGAATTGGTTTTCAGATTCGAACCTCCTTTTTGAATTTAGGTTTTGATTTGATTGACCCATTTATCTAAGTAATTTATGTGACTATTGTTGTTTCTAGAAAGTGATTGTGAATACTTTATTGATATAGATTTTGTGTCTTTGGAAGTGATTTTGAAGGGAAAACTCAAGCTTCAAATTGATTTATTGATTGATTAAGGCAACTGAACTCCTAAGCCTTGTGTCCTAGTAGAATTCATGTATTTCCTTCGTTTGTTAGATGTTGGGTGTAATGGGAATGATGTGCAGGGATAATTTCCCGCTTGATAAATCTTAATCAATAAAACGTTGTTGAAATGAAAAGTCTATTTGATGATTATAATGTTTGTGAATTGCCTTGTTGTAACCCTTATTGATTGATTGATGAAATGCTTGATAGCATGAAAGTAGACTTTAAATGTATGAATAGTTGTCTCTTCCATGTGGTATGTGTTCGAGAGAAAATGACTTGATTCGGGGTAAATTGTTCGAGAGAAGGTTTACCTCCTCTATAGTCTAGCCTATTCACTAATTTACAACTATTTACTAATAGTTGCAATTACCCATTTGTCTATATTAGCCTATAATCGAATGACATCCCAAGAACTCGTCTCAATATTTGTTACTTAATATTATTTGTTGCTGCTGTAGTTGATAATTACAATCAAAACCCCCTGTTATTTGACATTCGTGTCACCCCCTAATTTGAATTATGTTTTTATTCTATAATGTTTATTCATATGGTTGACTTGAACATGTTTACACTTTACTCTTGAATCTTAAACACGTACCACTCCCTGTGGGATTTGACCCCAACTCATTTAGTTGGGTTATTATACTGACTAGCAATCGTTGACAGTTAGAATTAGATGGAGTGTCCTTGATACTTCTTATCAAAATGGCGCCGCTGCCGGGGAGTGGTGTTGGTTATGATTCTTTAGTTAAGTTGAATTTTGTTCTTGTTAGTTATAGTTGAATCTACTTGCTTTTAGTTGTGGTTTGTGTGTTGCTTGTTTAGAACAGAAGAAAGGAGTATGCCTTGTAGCAACAGTGACCAAATGGTCCTCTCACCGTTGAGGATGATGATTCTTTGGGATAACATCCTAAGTTTCAGACAATTGGAGGGTGAGTTAATCCATGAGTTGTGGCTGAGATTCAAGGCCCTATTACAACAATGCCCAACTCATGGAATTCAAGATAAGATGCTTCTGGAATGCTTCTACAGAGGTCTTGGCCCCAAAAACAGAATAGTGGCTGACCAAATTTATCCAAGTGGTCTCATATGACTACCTTATGCAATAACAGCACAACTCCTTGATCACATGGCCAAGACCAACAAGGAGACAGAAAAGACCAAGAATTGGCCACATTGTTGGGTCAGTTGGAAGTCTTGGCCAAGAAAGTCATGGAATTGGAGGTAATGTCCAAAAAGAAAGACAGGCACCTTCCCCCTCACAAGCGTAGAAAACCCAAGGAATATTAGGGTAGACAGGTTGAGGAGAAACTCTTACTCATTTGTCACAAAGTCGAAGACCACGACAGAGTGTTGAAGGAGATAAATGAGAATGTCTAACTGTTGAATCAGATGATAACCTTTCATGCCATGTTCATCCAGCTGCTAGAATCCCAAATAGACCAAGTGTTATGGTGTCTCTACCCAAAGCAACAAAGAGATTGCCTTGTAACAATGAGGCAAACCCCAAGAATGAAACCTAAGTGGGAACTTACGTCGTGCCACAACGTTAACTAAGGCGCTTCTTGGGAGGCAACCAATGTTTTATTTTCTTTCTTTTTAATTTTGAAATAATGGTGTTTTGATTGTGCATGTCAAAGTTTGGAATGTGTTTGAAAAGTGCATGTTGGCGAGCTAAAAGTCCAGTCGACGACTCACTGAAGAGGTCAGCGAGCCCGACTTGGACTGCCGTTGGACTCAAGACATTTTGAAATTGGAGTTTGTAAAAATCGGTGAGCCCAGGAGAAAATTGGCAAATCGCCAACCTCACGACTTAGTCCCCCGTTGGACCCCCACAATAACTGGAGGTCCTGTAAAACTCGGCAAGGTAAGTGCCCACTCGGCATGCCGCGGAGTGGGTCGATGTAAAAAACTTATGTCACCGAATAGGCTAGAACTAGACGGTTTGAAAAGGCCAAAAGTTCAAAATCTTTCATATTCCCTCACTTTTCAACTTGCCAAACTCACACCCGAAATAGTTTTTCCCGTATTTTTGTGTTGTTATCTTGTATTAGTCGTCATCTGTGTGTTCAGAGTTGGATTATTTGCTTCCTAGCTTTACAACGTCTCGTATTCGGCTTTAAAGGTTGGTTTCCTGAACCTCGAATCTATATTTAGTGATTTTTACTCATATGCAATGATCTTTATCTTAGTGTTGTGTGCTGGGCCTCTCTAATCATAATTGTATGCTTGTGTGCCTATTTTAATTTGAATATCGTACCTATAATGCTTATATGGTTCAATTCCAAAGTTTTTTGTGCCTTAAAATTGATTAAAATTGTGGGGTTGTGCCTAAATGTTGTTGGGTCTAGTAGGGTGAAGTCTAAGTAACCCGCATTTATGCCAAATGATGTAATTTTCCCAATGATAGAGCGGTTGACGTCATTCTTCAGGGCAAAAGTCATCAAATGGCCAAATTTGGCCAAACCGGGAGAAGTCTGGCTATCTCGAGGGAATAGGTAGTATGGGTCTAGGTTTAATTGGATGGGTGCATGTTCTTATTTTGTTTTCGGGGGCTGTGCGGTTGAATTTAGAAATTGGTGTTTAATGTAAGCACATTGGGTCGTTTGGCGAGCTGAGTTGAGCTCGTCGAACCACTCAACGGTTCGTCAAATTCCCCCTTATCGCCTTTAATTTCATGCTAAAATTGTTTTTGGGTTCTGTAACTTTCAGCGAGAAGCCTGAGTTTGATGAGTGCACTCGGCGACTTGCAGAAAGTTTTTCTTGATTGCCCTTTCTGTGCCCCTAACCCCTTAAATGCATTGTAACTTTCGTTAGGCTAGTCCTTGCTCACCGAATGCTGTCGGTGATTCACCGAAAGGCCCTTTCCATCACCGACATGCCAATTTTCTTGGGAAATTTTGAGTCAATCCTTTCAGTGAGCCCGATCTGGCTCGCCAAAGAGATTCGGCGACTCACCGACCGGATCGGGGAGTTTGTCTGCAACTATTTTTCTGCAATTTTGCTTGAATTATCTATAACTCTTTTTGATGTGTTTGAAGATATGGCTAAAACCAATCTTGACATGCTGCCCCGTAAGAGAGCACGGGGGATCATGATAGATGAAAAGGGAGCCAATCCTCCCAAAAAGGGAAGAACAAAACCTCCTAAGAGAAGCAAGAGCAAAGGCAAAAGGCCAACATCTGAGGTTCTGGAGCATAACTCCGATAGTGAGGGATCCCGAACTACATTTTCTGAGCCGGATGACATCAGCCATTACAGTCCCGACGAGCTGAGATCTGTGCTAGGTCTCGTCCTGACTCAACTAGAGTCCCAGTTGCCTCATCCCCATCAGATACAACACCAACTCTAGCACCTCATGTGGCTCCAGTGCCACCAGTTGTTCCTCTTCCCCAGCTACTTAACAGATTGAAAGCCGATGGGTTGTGGATGATCCTTGAGGAGAAGTTTCTATTCACAAAGGGTTTAGTGGACAGATACTCTACAGTGAGGGACACCCTCCACTTCAACCGGTTTGAGAAGTTCACTTAGCCCCGAGGCCCCTACATTCCTACGTGGGGCCGGGAGTTTTATAAAGCACCTGGAGAGCTGGTTCCAAAGGGGAAGAAGAAGGCCAGTGCTTTCAGACTGGTGAAGTGGGTCAATGTTCGGGGGAAGGAAGTCCGGTGCAGTAGCGACCATATTAATAATGTATTTCGCAGAGCTCTAGGTGCTACACTGGCATATGAGGGCCTGCCTATTACTCAGTACTTGGATGACATAAAGTGCTGGTTGGCACCGTTGATTTCTCATACCACTTCGAGGTGGATTGATGTTGGGTCTTCTATTGAGAAGAAGGACCTGAGTATTGCTGCTCACTTCTAGTTTGGCTTTATCAGCAGCGCCATCATGCCATCCCAGAATGAGTCCATCCTCCGCCACCCTAAGGCGGCCTACCTTGGTTCGATAATGTCCAGCAAGAGGATTGACATGGAATTCATTGTAGAGCAGGAAATAGCCATGAGGGCCAAGCAGAGCCAGACCTCTTTATCATTCTCGGTGTTGATTATTGAGTTCTGTCAACGTGCTCGTATTCCCCGTGAAGAGATGAGAGATTTTGTGTTCACCCCTACATCCTTCTCTAATATTGGGCATATAGAGGCCGAGTACACTATGGAGGAGGCAGACAGGAGGAGAGCATCTCCAGTGGGCACATACCCAGAGATTGACATAGAGATGATTACTGCAGAGGCATCCTTGCCTACTCCGACCTCCGGGCCTTCAGGTATATCTGCTTCCCATTCTTCCTCCCAAGCTCCTGGCACATCTACTGCAGCCCAGCCTTCCAGGATTACTCAGACTATGATCTTGAAGATGGGGCACCTAGCCCATTTGGCTGACGTGAGGGCTACCCGACTAGAGGCTGCAGTCTCATGGTTGATTGAGAGTGCCATCATTACTTCACCGACCCCCCTCTGGGCTTTTGTTAATGATTTGACTGCGAGAGTCGCAACTTGTGAGAGTAGATAGGAGGATTCTTCTGTGGTGACGACTTTGAAAGCTGAAGTTGCAGATATGAGAAAGGACATGGACTACTTGAAGTCCACAAACTTCATTGCACTGTTCGAGGCAACAGATGATATAGATGCTCGGACGACTTCTGGGATTCCTCCGACCACCATCGGAGATGTACATCAGGATGATATGGCAGCTTATGAGTTAGAGGCAGAGACCGATGAAGAGCAGATAGATTTGAGATATGCTGAGGTTTATGATTATCTAGCTGACCTTGATGATGCAATGTTTGAGAATGCGCACTAGACTTCTTTGAGAGACACCACCATGGGTGAATCCAGTGGAGCCGGTACTTCTAAGGTGACTCCGGGCACTAATGCTCCCACTTATGGAGTGACTGTTTAGGCAGAATTTTCTTTACCTCGCTCTCTGTCTTCTTTTATTGACTTTTGGATATTTTCTTGCATTACAGGACAAATAGCTTTTCTTTTGTGTTGGGGTGAGGTATCTCCATACATGCCTCTTGTTTTGATGATATTTTCTATATATATTAGGTATTGTGTTTTGGCACTGTTTTGGTGGATATTTCAGCTTGTGGCTCCTTGTTTTAATTGTAAATGATTTTTGACCCTTTTTGAAAATTTTGTGCCACTTCTTGATTGTGTTTGAATGTGGTTGTTCTCTTGGAAAGTTGAGTATCAGTCTTGAATAGTGCTCATAATCGAACAAAAATGAATGTTCGGCTACGATGAGGACAAATGAAGTTGCATAGGCAATATGTGAACTTTTTGCATCTCGTTGTGACTAGCCGATTATCAAATTGAGTCTCTTGTGATGAACATTGCACACTAGAGAAAGTGTGGAGTCTTGTTTGACATTGGTGTAAATGCCTTGTGTGATGAGCTTACCGTGAACCATGTGTGATGACACTTAGAATTTGCCCCGTTGGTCGGGTTGACTAATTGATGCTAGATCTTGAAATGATCGTAGGAAAAAAATTTAAAGAGTGAAACAATTTGACATTTTACCTCTATTGTGGCCTACCTTGTGAGTGTGTGAACTTCGCTTGAACAGCCTTTGAGCCTTAGCCTTTTCTTGGAAGAAACTTGAAGAAATTGTGACCTTTCTTCATGCTTCACCCTTAATCCTCATGGAATGTGGTTTCGTTTGAATATCCAACTTAGGCCAAAAGCCTAAGTTGGAGGTGTGGTGAAAAGAGAAGATCAATCAAAAAATGTGAAGAAATTCCCCCTCTACCCATTGGTTTGAAAAATATGGAACCCCTCCATACAAAAAAAAAAGAAAGAGAGAAGAAAAAAGAAAAAGAAAAGGAATAAAAAGTTTGAAATAAAGTTGCAAAAGAAAATGGGGTGTCCGGTATTACATGGAAAGTGAATAATGGGGTGACTTTTGAGCATGAATGAGAATGATGAAGAAAAGGAAAGTGAGTGTTGTTCATACCGCATTTCATGAGGATGGCAGCCACTGAGCCTAAATGATCATACCTTTACACTCAGCCCCATTACAAGCCTTGAAAAGACGTTTTTGATCTTGAGTGAGCTGAAGCAAGAGTTGATTGAAAAATAAGGGCAAACCTATGGGTGAAATCATGCATGTGTTCATCTTTGTGAGCGTGAGAGTTGTTATTGATTCTAGAATTATAAATTGTTGAACTATTGTGTGTGAATATTGAATCATTCTTTGTGTGAGGGAATTTGAGGACCTTTGTTGAGCTTGAACTCGCATTTGAAGCAAGTATAGTGAACTTGAGAATCTTTGGTAATGGTGAGTCACAACTTGAACCATTGAGTGCACAATTGATCCTCGCATGAGTAAGTTGAGTCTTGTTGTGTGCATTCATAATTCAGTCTTGTGTAGCACTGTTTGAGATATCTTTTTTGAATTGCTGAACTTGAATTTTAATTTAGGACAAGCAAAAGTTTAAGTTGGGGGTGTTGATGAGTCCACGATTTGGACTAAATTAGGGCTTTATTTTGATAAATTTAGTGTCCTCAAATGCTCATTTTGTGCCAATAACTAATGTAAAATCCTTGATTTCCATGTATTTGGATTGAGGAACAAAGCATGGACACTAATTTGCAAAACCTTACGAAGCGAGCTGAAAGAACGAAGAAATGAAGGCCTGGTGATCGCCGAGTCCCTTTGGCGAGTATCTGAATAACCACCATCTCTCCCAAAGTTCTAGTGTGCCACACCCTGAAGTAGAAAATCAAGTTGGCAAGAGAAAGGAACAGTCGGCGTGTCACCTAGTGGTTCTGCGATGCAGTGTTGGATCGCCCAAAGTTACAGAACTTAAGGGTGCTGAAGGCCAAAGCAAAAATGCAATGGAACTGACCAAAGGGCGGATCGGCGAGCCCAACTTACTCCGCCGAATGGTCCTTTGCAGCATATTTTGGCGGCTATAAATACATTTTTGAACATTTAGTTTAGCATCATTATTGGAATCAAAAATTTATTCTGAATATTCATTAAAGTAATTTTTTAGTTTGAACTCTGACTATTGAGTCACGTTTTCCTTAGCTTTGAAGAATTGAAGTTTACCATTTTTAAGAAATTGGAAATAGGTCTTTGAGATTCTTCAACTTGGACATTTGTAAAGACGAAATTAATCTTACCCAGTTTTTGGAAACACAATTTGGTAACAATTTTTATCTTTTTTATGACGTCTAGCTAAAACCCCAATTCTTGGGGTGTGATTATGTGATTATGAGTTGATTTAGCTTATGGGTATTACTAATTGTTAGTTTAAATGTTGTTTAGAAGTTATTTCAATCATTAATTGTGGTTAAACTTAACGGATTGTAGTTGCAAATGTAGTTCTACCTTCGTGTTTTTGTGTTGCTCGAGAGAGAGGTTTTAAAACCAAGATTATTGATTGATAGTCTGTGGGTATTGGATTGTCATAGGTTCAGCTCGAGAGAGTGAATCCTAAACCATTTTCCACACATTCAGCTCGAGACAGTGAATGGACTAAGGTGTAGGATGTTCTTATATGCTTGTTTGTTGGTGTTCGAGAGAAACCAACTTGATTCAGGGTAAATTGTTCGAGAGAAAGTTTACCTCCTCTATAGTCTAGCCTATTCACTAATTTACAGCTCTTTACTAACATTTGCTATTACCCATTTTTCTATATTAGCCTATAATAGAATCATATCCCAAGAACCCATTTCAATATTTGTTACTTCATATTATTTGTTGTTGTTGTTGTTGATAATTACAATCAAAACACCCTGTTATTTGACATTCGTATCACCCCCTAATTTGAATTATGTTTTTATTCGATAATGTTTATTCTTATGGTTGACTTGAACATGTTTACACTTTACTCTTGAATCGTAAACACGTACCACTCCCTGTGGGATTCGATCCCAACTCATTTAGTTGGGTTATTTTACTGAATAGCGATCGTTGACACTTAGAATTGGATGAAGTGTCCTTGATACGTCTACTCAAAATGGCACCTGACACAGTCCACCCTATGGACTTATAAAATGGGGCTGAGATTCTGGAACATTCGGTGGGAGACCTGCACTACTCGGCGAATCATCAATGTACTTAGGAAACCTGATTTTTCTCTCCCTTTTACTTCATCGCTGACATCGTCACTCAATAAGTGTTCGACAATTTTCCAAGTCTATTATGCAACTCGCTAACCTGTTTGGTGACCTCATGCTTCTCCGTCAATTTGCCCCTTTCTGAGAGTGCTGCCCACTGGAACTGAGGGCAATATCCAGATCATTAGGCGCACCCCCGAAGTATTCGACGACTAGTTCATTTTCTTACCAACTGGGCACTTTGTTAATTTTATTTTTATTCTTGTTCTATTTGCGGGAGTGTATGTTCTCTACTCACATTGGGGACAATGTTGAATGCTTTTGGTGGGGTGTGTATTTGGTGAATGAATTCCTCTGTGTTCTTGGATCCATTTTTGCCACCTCTTGATTGTATCTAATTGTGGAGATTCGTGTGCAAATTTGAGTGTCGGTTGTAATCAATACCGATGACTTGAATAGTCTCTCAATTGAACAAAAATGAATGTGCAGCTACGATGAGGCCAAATGAAGTTGCATAGGCAATATGTGAACTTTTTGCATCTCGTTGTGACTAGCCGATTATCAAATTGAGTCTCTTGTGATGAACATTGCACACTAGTGAAAGTGTGGAGTCTTGTTTGATATTGGTGTCAATGTCTTGTGTGATGAGCTTACTGCGAACTATGTGTGATGACACCTAGAATTTGCCCCGTCCGTCTATTTGACTAAGTGATGCAAGCTCTTGAAATAATCTTAAGCAACAATTTTAAAGAGTGAAACAATTTGACTTTGTACCTCTTTTGTTGCCTACCTTGTGAGTGTGCGAACTTCAGTTGAACACCTTTTGAGCCTTAGCTTTTCCTTGGAAGAAACTTGATGAAATTGTGACATTTTTCTATCCCTTCTCCCTTAATTCTCATGAGATGTGGTTTGTTTGAATAGCCAACTTAGGCTAAAAGCCTAAGTTGGGGCGTGGGGAAAGAGAAGGTAAATCAAGAAATGTGAAGAAATTGCCCTCTACCCATCGTACTGACAAAAAGATGGAACCCCTCCATACAAAAAAAAAAGAGAAAAGAAGAAAGAAAAAGAAAGAGAATGAAAAAGTTTTGAAATAAAGTTGCAAAAGAAAATGAGGTGTTCAAAGTTTCATGGAAATTGGATAATGAGGCGAATTTTGAGCAGGAATGAGAATGATGAAGGAAAGGAAATAAAGTGTTGTTCATACCACATTTCATGAGGATAGCAGCCACTGAGACTAAATGACCATACCTTTATACTCAGCCCCGTTACAAGCTTTGAAAGACCTTTTTGATCTTGAGTGAGCTGAAACAAGTGTTGACTAAAAAATAAAGACAAACTTCTAGATGAAGCCATGCATGTGTTCATCTTTGTGAGCGTGAGGGTTGGTTTGATTCCGGAACTATAAATTGTTGAACCATTGTGTATGACTGTGGAATCATTCTTTGGGTGAGGGCATTTGTGTACCTTTGTTGAGCTTGAAGTTGCATTTGAAGCAAGTATTGCGAACTTGAGAATCTTTGATAATGGTGAGTCACAACTTGAATCCTTGAGTGCACAATTGATCCTTGCATGAGTAAGTTGAGTATTTTTATGTGCATTCATAATCGAGTCTTGTGTAGCACTGTTTCAGACATCCTTTTTGAATTGCTAAACATGAGTTTTACTTGAGGATAAGCAAACGTTTAAGTTGGGGGTGTTGATGAGTCCAAGGTTTGGACTCATTTAGGGCTTTATTTTGATAGATATAGTGTCCTCAAATGCTCATTGTGTGCCATGGATTGAGGAACATAGATAGGACAGATATGGGAAATAGAGACAACACGAGTGCACAAGAGAAAGGGAAAACAAACTTGATGATCACCGATGCTACTCGGCGACTCGCCAAGTTGCCACTCTACAGCCTAAAGTTACAAATGTTGAGGCTGAATTAGGGGTAGTTTCGGCGAGCTGTAGTTCCATTCGGCGTGTCACTGATCACTTTGGCGTTGGATGACCAAATCTCCAAAAGTACTTAAGGAGATTCAGATAAGTGCTGATGGGCGATATGAAAGCAATAAGGGCGCATCGCGAAATTACTCGACGATCCTGATCTGGCTCGCCTAAAATTACAGTGGCTGGACTAAAAAGAGGTGAAAAATGAAGGAGAGAGGGGGAAAATCTGCGAGTCACCGAACCGTCGACAAAGCCCGACTTACCTCGCCGATTGGTCCCAAACAGTCACACATTAGACTTGTATAAATTGATTTTTGCTTGAGAGCGAAGGTATTCAGAAACGGAAGGAACAAAATATTTAGAGCGAAAACACCACCATTGCTGGTTCGAAGATATTTTAGCAAGATTATTCATTGAGATTTTGTAATAGAGAAAATTTTAGTTGATTTTAACTTTCTAATTTCACATACCCAGCTATGGAAAACGTTAGGTGTTGATTTTCATGTTTTCTCTATGATTGTCTAAGACCCTAACCTTGGGGGTTTGACAATGTTACCAATTATTGCATTAATACCCTTGACTTTCTCGAGAGAGAAGTTTTAAATCCAAAATTACTAAATCGATAGTTTATGGTTATTGGGTTGTCGTGGGTTTAGCTCGAGAGAGTGAATGGACTAAGGTGAACGTTGTGCTTCATTGCCGCTTATCGGTTTTCGAGAGAAACCAATTTGATTCAGGGTAAATTGCTCGAGAGAAATTTACCCCCACTAAAGTCTAGCCTAGTTACAAATTTGTAGCGAGTTACTATCACTAGCATTTACCCGATTGTATATTTTAGCCCATATTCCTATCACATCCCAAGAATCTCGTCTCCATATTTGCATTTTCGTTTTAGTTGTCATTTTAATTGATAATTGCTGACAAAACACCCTGCTGATAATTGACACTTGTGTCACCCTTTAATTTATCATGTTTTTCTTCGTAAATGTCTATAGCTATGATTAACTTGAACACATTTTTGCTTTTCTATTGATTCTCAATTACAAACCGCTCCCTTGGGACTCGACCCCAACTCACTAGTTGGGTTATATTACTATTGAACGACCGTGGACACTTAGTATTGGATGAAGCGCCTGGATACGTCAAATCAAAAACCACTTCTAAAAATTATTGTTTAGTGAATGTACACTTCATTTGAGCCACATTAAGAGCCTTACTTTCATAATAAATTAGATGAAACGTTTTATCTTTTCACTACCAAAGAACTGCTCCCAAAGAAACCCTACTTGTATCGCACATCAACTCAAAAGTATTTGACCAATCGGTTGCTATTATTATCGAGGGATGAAGTGAGATTGTCTTAGATACACGTATAAACCTCCACAAAATGCATCAACTATGAACGTGGATTCTTTCTCTAGCAACTATAACAAAGAAAGTTCACTTTTAGAAAAAGTCATGATGAACCTATGATAAAACCCTGCATGACCAAGAATATTCTAAACTATGTCCTATTTTCCAGGGCATGTCAGTTCAAGTTTTGGGGTTTAATGAGTTGGTTTTTTTTTTGACTCATTCGACTCAAATTCATGAATTATTACCAAGTTTTATACTAATGAGGGGGATTTTAGGCCCTACTTATCTTGTATATAGTAATTCCATAAAAAAGAAAGTTTGATGGACTTTACGATTCGGGTTCAGAGCGGAGTTTCAAGACAATAAAGAAGTGGTGCTTCTTTCCTGTACTCCAACTCAGTAGCTCATTCCGGATAAGCGAGTGAATTTCAAGCCAGGGAAACTTCCCCGGTTCTCTCTTTAGTGTTCGCGTATCAAACGCGCATTGACCAGTTTAGATTCTGAGATTGGTATGCTCTAAATTAGTAAAAGAAACCCTCGGGTCTTGTTTTGTCTTTACTGACGCCAAGCTACCTCGCCTTTTGTTGGTGAAGTGAATGAAATCGTTAGATTCCAGGAAGCTTTAAAATATAGAAGCACATAGGCGAAAAAACTGGCATCCCATAGAAAATGATAGGCGTTTCACCGGCTAAAAATTGGATTCAATGAAGTAGAGCTACCTCAATACCGTGGCCGTAATTAGAATGGTGCAATGCTCGAATGGTGATTTGCATATCCTAGCATATATGCTTCTACAAACAGTGAAGGTCCAAGCGAGGAAGCGATTATCGCTCTACAACTCGGGATCGGTGTCCGCTGGTCCAGTAGAAGTCCCAATACAGAAGATGAAGGGCACGATCCAATTATGTAAATTAGTGCCTCATTTAGAAAGTTTAAAAGTCACAATGTAGATTTGTGTAATTATGTACCTTTATCTTCATTTCAATTAGGGATAGGAGGAGAGACTTTTTTTGGTAGAAAAAATATTCAAATAGTATAGTGAAGAACTTCTTAGCTAGTAGAGGAAGAAACCTCGTATTTGAGTAGATAGACTAGGCCAAGTTCTATCCATGTATCAATCAATTTTGTTGTGATTAATCCTTTGCACGATATAACCTCATTAAGATTATGTATGGTTATTTTCTAATATCCGAATATTAGAAATTTGGTATTGTCACATATATTAAGAACTTAAAAGACTATAAAATTCTTACCCTTTGATGAATTTTATCTTCTACATATTTTAAAGTATAATATTTGTTCTTTGATATAATTAAATTCTCAATATTGAATGATTTTCATAGATTAGTCTATTATCATTTTCTCTATTGTTTGGTACATGTGTATGCAATGTATATGATACTCAATTTGATAACCTATTATTCATTATTTAGCAAGTGGCAACTAGTTTTCCTTGCTCTTTTATGTCATTGTCCATAAACACCCATAAATATGTCATAATAACATAATCATGTGAAATATATCAACCCCTGATATTCTCAAATGTGTAATCCTTAATTATTCTACAACTAGTAAATCATAAAAATATCTCATTCAGTTTTTCAAAACTTTTTAAATCATATCTAAAAACTGAAAATATTTTGAAATACATTATTTTAGAAAAAAAACGAACAACTAGAGAATTAAGATCAAACAAAGTTACATGTTTATTATTCTAGAGGGCACCAGCACGGAAAAAATATTGGGAAAAAATAATTTACAAGTAATTAGGAGAATCAACAAAATGTAACAAGTAGCAGTAGTTTTAATAATTGAGACTACCTAACTTTTTTGTGTAATAACCATTAACAAAGAATACAAAAGTATTAATTGAAACATTTAAACTTTTCTTAATAAAAAATGTGAAAGGTTAAGCAGAAATATATATGTGAAAAATACCTGATAACATCTATCTGTCTATCTATGTCTATCTATTTGTTTGCATGTTTGTCTCTCTGTCTGTCTGTATCTCTCTTTGTCTGTATGTCTGTCTATCTGTCTATCTGTCTATCTATATGTCTGTCTATCTGTCTGTCTATCTATCTATCTTTCTATCAGTCTATCTATCTATATGTCTATCTATTTGTCTGTATGTTTGCCTGTTTGTCTATCTATTTGTTTGTATGTGTCTCTCTATATATCTATCTATCTCTGTCTCTCTGTCTGTCTCTCTGTCTCTATATATATATAAAATCTAACATCTCAATGCCCACTGTGAAGGGTATTCTTAACAATACAATCGTAAGAATTAGACATTCAATAATGCAAAGATTTGAATAATAAGCTTTGCACAAAACAAGTCTCTCTGTCTCTCTGTCTCTCTGTCTCTCTCTCTCTCTCTCTCTCTATATATATATAAT